>LPNX010141500.1:4490-178847 GCA_001517045.1 Pseudotsuga menziesii
TCGAGGTTATAATACCTCGACCGAGGGTTAATAAATACCTCGACCGAGGTCTTAAAAAAGCCTCGGTCGAGGGCTTTAGAAAACCTCGGTCGAGGTATTAATACCTCGGTCGAGGGCTTAACAAGCCCTCGACCGAGGTACATTTTTTGGTTTTTGGCAAGATGCGCTTGCCAAAAAGTGTTACCCAGGTCCATGGATTCACCCTTATATCCTTCATTTTCAAAGGATTTTTTTAGTCAGAGGTGAATGGTGTGAAACTTGTATGGTGTTTTGACTCAAAGTTGAAAAAAAATGACTAAGCAAAGAGAAATGAAATACAAAAAGAAAAAACTATTCTCTCTCTTTTCAAATAGAAACTTGAAAGCCACAAAAGAACAATTTCTTTTTATTTTTTTCAAAAACAATGATATGACATGGAATCTAGACTATAAAACTAATCTACATGCATATAAAGCAAACATGTGTTTTTTTCTTTTCTTTTATAAATAAAAAATAAAAAACAACCTATCAACTAATGCAAACAAGTAATGTAAGCAAAGCAAATAGAGAACTACTCGACATCCCACAAACAAACCCTAGGTTTCCCTAAAGTTGGATATAACCTCTCTTGGAAGGAAGGCTTAGAAAGGTAAAAAATCCAACAACTTTGGAATGAAGAGACCGAGCAATAAGACTGACATAAAAAAAGGTTAAGAAGTCCCAAGGATCAATCTAAACCTACAAACAGAGGCTGCTTAGTGCCTTGTCCAACAAGGTCAATCCAAAGAAGGAGGTGGTGGGGAGGGAGAAAAAGCAAGTTCAAAGAATTGAAAGAGACTTATAAGATAGACAAAGAGAACCTAATAAAGATAAAAAAAACCTCTCAGGAGTCATGCACATGCAAAGGACCCTTGAAGACCCTACAAACAGCCCTCAAATCACCATAAAACCCTAAAAAAGATGAAACAACACAAATTCAGGTGCATACGTGGGTTTCCTTAAGGTAGGTCGCATATGACACACAGGTTGTAGGAAGTGCAAGTTGTGTATACAATACAGACACATGACTGTTTAGCCTAAAAGTCGCGTATGGATGACAAAAAGCACAAACGGGTTAAAAACTGACCTAGGAAGGTAGGAAAGGTGTTCCAAAAGACTCAAAAGGTGTTCCTAACTTGTAAGAAGGACCTGAAACCTTACAAAAGGATAGAATAAATATAGAGAAACCATAAATAGACAAGTTTATCCCCAATGCAGTCGCGAGTTTTGTTGTAGAGGAAAGTTTCCTATGGCTAGGGTTTAAGAAGCCATCAATGTACTGCGGTTGAAAGAGAGATGCAAATGGTTCTGCAAGTAAATACAAGTAAGATCAGAGATTAGATTGGTTCATACCTTAGTCAAACGAATGTTGATCCAAGTAGCCCTTCAATCCTCTTATTTATCCTCTTGCTCTTCTCACTCCAAGAGACCTGCAAAACAAATTATACCTTCCTCAAACCAATATGACCACATATAAAGAAATGATAATCAAATAAACATGAAATAATGATCTGATTAACATCATCATATGATCATAAACAGAGATTAAATCAGACATTGAACAATAATTTAGGAAGAAGAAGGACATCACATCTGTATTGATCTTGAAAACAATTACAAATATACCTTCTCTTCAAGTTGGGCACTTCATGAAACCTTGACTTGGTTCTGCTGCTTCTCTTCTCCAAGGAACTTAGCCTCCAATCTATGCAACACAAGGAGAATACTTCTAGGGAAAATATGTGAGAAAAGAGAGTCCCAATTCCTCCAGCATAATAATGCAAAGGTTCAAGTACCTTCTCATGGACCTCCCTACCTCTATTTATATGCTTGTGAAGAGATAGGGTCAAATCCAAAGTAGTTAGAATTGAAAAAGTCAGTTGCATAACTACCCAAACTACCCTAATTTCAAAAAACATATTTTTTTGACATTTTTAGGAGGAATACATGAGTTTCAGAGACATCGGTCATGTATGAAAGAGGTATACATGAGTTTCAATGTAAATAGCTGCATATTTAGGGCATACATGATTATTATATATAACAAGTCGGGTACAATATGCGGGTTAGTTTAAGGAAACTCACATATTCATCACAAATCTCATTTTTAGTGTACTTCCAGGAATTTTTAGACTTTGGTGTCTTCTAGAAAGTTTTAGCTGACTCAGATACCTTTCCAATGGTACAGCGACAAGGTCAAACAAAGTTACATAATGAAAGATATGGATCCTCCAATTTAGGTGTTTTTTCAATGACTTTCATGAAGTGTCGTCATGGAAGTGTCGACATGCGAAGGAATCATAGGAAAGTGGTCATAGGTAGAGATGTGTCATTTTGAGCTATAATAGTCAGCCACTTAGGATACCCATGACCCATGCTGTAAGGACCTTGCAAACTGCAACAAACCAAAATGAAGGATGAGGCGTATGTCGAACCTCTAAATCGAAACAACTAAACAAGTGTTATGAAACTAGTACGAAGGACATAGCTTCCAAGCACAGCCAAGATCCAAATAACATGCCATGAAACAGACCAAAGAGTCAACCAGATCTTACACAACAAAAACTAAAATGAACCATACCTTTGCAATAGTCCAAGCTTAGGGCTTGAGACCCTCATTTCCTAAGGTGCATTAACTCTGCCATCCTATCCTCCATTACGTGAAATCCAAACCCCATGTCTATAGTTCATGCCACACCAAAACCTATGGTGACAAATGAAATCCATGCAATTAATAAACCCCAATATTTGTATCATAGACTTAGTATTTATCCATAATTCAAAGAATATGTAATATGCCATGAATGGTTTACAATATTCCTTCGACATTATTTACAAGAACCTTCATTAACATAGGGATGCGATTTAATATCATAATCTTTATAAAAATACAACATAAACGATATAAATGTTAAGTGTAGGCTCAAACTAAATCAAGGTCTTAAGACCTTAAGTAATAATGGTAACCAGTGTAAACATAGGTATAATTAAACCCAGCCTTGCATAAACAACATCGCTAACGATTGTAATAATAATCGCTAAGTTAGATATGTAGGTCATTTTGTCATCCATGCTATAAGGTAGTGAGAATAGGAAGTATGTATTTGTTCCACTATTATAGTCATTTTTCCATCATCAATTGCACCTGCACAAAACAAGGAAATAAATGCATTAGTTCCATAAAGAACTAAGTAAACGTTGTAGCGACAAGTAGAACTAATTACCTCTCTAGATGTTTCTACAAGCGATACAAATCCGCCACTCCACCCATTCAATACACAAGTTAAGACATGTGTATTAATAAAATAGTAATCAAACACTATCACCAATAAGTAAGAAAATTAATTTACACACATACAGGAAAATACATGATAAGAATCATTCAGTAAATAGCATAACCATCTAACTCTAATTCAAGTAACATTATGACAACATAGCATTACACTAATAACCACATCAGGGAAAAAATTTAGAAGAAGGTAAGAAGAACTTAAGACAATTTAGTTCAGTGAACAAAGTATGACACATTCTACATAAGATAAGATAATGTCCAATTCAGAAAGTAATTGACTAGTCTAATAATTTTTTTTTATTTTTCAAATTTTGGGGACATTACAATTGGTATCAAAGCCGAGTTTCAATACTAAGAGACCAAATGGGCGTACCAAGAATTCGTTGCAAGAAAAAAAGTAGGTTTTTAAATTTTTTTAACTAACATAAATTTTTCTTGTTATTAAAAATTTGCAATTGCATAAGTTTAAAAGAACAGTTCAGAACATGAACAATGAAGAGGACAACAACCAACAAGGAAATTTGAATACCCCACCCAAGAAGCAGAACTAATGGTGGAGATAAATTTTGATATATTGAAAACCATACAAAGTCTCCAAGCAGACTTACAGAGTTTCAGAGATGATAATATGAATGAAAGAAAGGAACATCAAGAAATTAATGAAGCATTGCTGTGAAACATGACGGGAGGAATCCCACAGGGAAATCCCACTCATTCCACAAATAAGTTCAAGAAAGAATTTTACCATAAAAGGGCCAACAACCCGAGAGAATAAGGAAACAAATAACATACCCCTGAACCTTTAGGAGGCGATTATCACATTTCTTCTAGCGATGATTCTCTTTCTCCATGTAGAAAGAAACTGAGAAATTATGACAATCTCTATGGGGAGTTCATAAAAATAAAAACCCCAACCTCTGAAGGAGAAATGAACACAGGGGAGAAAGCTAAAAAATGGCTTCTAGGTATGAGAAAATATTTCTGAGTTCATATCTACTCTAGAGAAATCAAACTTCATCTAGACATATATAACTTAAATGGAAAAGAAGCTAGATGGTGGAGAGACTTGAAGCATACCAATAAATATGAGTTAAGAGAAATAGACCGGAGTAATTTCCACAAGATTTTTAAGGAGAAATACATGCCGGAAAGGTTCTTTGAGAAGAAGGTGAAATAGTTTCATGAGTTACATATGAGTTCCATGACTATATATGCTTTTATTAACATATTTTTGGATCGGTTACATTATGTACCATACATGAAAGACAAGAAAGTAAAAATACTGCAGTTTTTAGGATTTTTTCCTCCCAACTTCTAGGAAAGGATTGAAATTGACATGCCTAATACTTTTGACACTGCCTTACATAAATCTAGGATTTTCTATAAGAATTAAAAACTAAGGCAAGAGAACATCAACCGAAGCAGAGACAAGTCTAAAAAATTCTCTGACAACCACAAAACAAGTTTTAACCCACCACCTTACAGAAAATAGAACAACAGTTTTCTAGTCAACAAGAAATTCAACAAAACAGGTACAAATCCATATGTACCAACTCCAAATGATAACAAGATAGCAGGAAATGGGGGAGCCAATGTTTCCCCACTACAAATCAAATGCTGGAAATGCCAAGGGTCTCATTATTCCTGATACAGTAAGAACAATACCAATTGGGTCTTGCACAACTTACAAGAGGAACGAACAGTAGAGGATATAGGTAGAACACCATGGATTTATGCATCCTTGGATGACCAACATGCAGACCATCAGGATACCATGGTTGAGATAGAAGGTGGAACTTGAAGGGTAGTTTTCCCCTGACCTTCTTCATATACTGGACAAGAGAGAGGTGCATCTCAGGAAGCGCGCCATAGTCCAATTGAAAGTGCAATGGAAGCATTTTGATGCCGATGAGTCTACTTGGGAGAATGAATCCACCATGAAAAGTATTAACCCACCTTGGTTCATGATTTTCGTGATTCATTAGGGGATTATAGTCCCTTGGCATGCGGCCAAGGAACTCGACCAAGTCACGAGGATGGAGACATTTACTTTGAATTGTAGTGTGCTCTGCACATATATTTTATTGACTACTAACAGCATGACACAGATTTGACCTTAATACTTTAAACATAATAGAATATAAAATCAAGCTAATAGACAGGCTCAATATAACAGACGCAGAACAATGATTGCGCTGTAAAATTAAACTAATACTCACAAGCAGCGCATAATAACCTGTTCATACATTCATACATATATTAACAATATGACATTCATTCAATCATGACAGGACCTGCGTCATAAGCATAAACATAAACACAACATAAACAACCATATAAATTTAATCATCAATACACAAGAGAGTTCACGTGGAAACCCATTCGAGAAAAACCACAAGGCGCTCTTCATCTAGCATGAGAAATATATGGCGCCTTCAGCCTGCATTTGACTATAGACTATCTTAGATCCAGATTTATTCTCAGACTCTTTCTTACTCTCATGCTCTCGGTCTTATTTCTCCTAATCTACTGCTACCATCTACTGATCCGCACACGTCCTCAATCGACCTCTTTAGCATCTACATCTCTCTAGTAGACCTTCTCTTCTACTGTATTACCTCCAATTGCATCTTGTAGAATTCCTTCTAATCTACCACTCAAATCTCACAAATTTTCTCTGCTCTCTCAGATATCTTTCCTCCATTAACCCATCAAAAGCAACTAAAGACACTAAAAAACCAACATAAAACAGTAATCATCAATAATCACTGAAATCCAACCCTCTAACTATTGAAACCCTCCGATTTATACTAATTTACATGACCACACAAGGTCGAATGCATACAGGCAGTCCGTTAACTATCACCATCATCCACCCCTTAGGCCACAACTATCGCGATCACGACTTGACACGAGGAACTAACGAACTTACTTACAACATGCGTTGAGTCATGTGGCATCCGCCGACTTAAGCCAACAACAACACCTACGATCGCCATGTTGCTTTCAGCCGTTATTCTGCACTTGCGCTACTATTTTACCCTATGAAATATTCCTTCCATGCAGTTTCCCTTTTCTGTGTAGGTGACATATTTTGCACATATTCCTTCTTGTACAAATATTTCTTCTTCCGCGCAGCTTTCCTTTTCTGCACAAATTTCCTTGTCTATGCATATTTCTTCTATCGATGTTGCGTGCTTCCTTTTCCTTATTTGTGCTTGTGTGGTGGATTGATTCTTGCATGTTTCTTCATTTGTGCGCTTATTTCTTGGGTGCTTTCCCCAGGCCCAACAAGTCCCCAACGCTCACATGTGGCTCTTCCCGAGCCATGAAACAATGGATGTAGGAGGTGGTGCGACATGTGCAACCATTTCTTTGAATTGTTTTTTCTCCTTGTGCACCTTTCTCCTAGTTCCTCTCTGGTGCATTTTGTGAGTTATGTTTTTTTTTTTTGGTGTTTCCTGCACCATAGATACTTACAAAAAAATCGTTTATATTTTTAGATTAAAAATTTTGAGTTATACAATTTCTTCCTGGGCATCATCTGAAGAGTCTACTTCCATAGTTTTTTCTTGTGTTTTCTCTGGGTATTCATGATGGTGTTCTTCTTGGTCCTATTCATCTTCATGTCCCTCTTCATCGTCCTTTTCCTCTTCTTCTTCCTTTTCCTCTTCTTCTTCTTTGTCCTCCTCTTTCACATCCTCCAGTGCATCTTCCGGCACAGATTGTTCTATGCTTGCAACCTTCTATTTGAATTGGGAAAAAATGAGAGTAAGCCTTTCTATCTCCGAGTAGGATTCTTCTTCCTGTTACTCTAGTTCCTACACTCTGTCGGAGCTAGGGTATTCCAACGACGTATTGGCCACTTCTTGTGTGAACTCATTGATTGGCTATTGGACGGGCTAAATTAGACCTATCACCCTTTCAGCTTTGGCTTGTTTCTCAACTGTCTCTTTGTTGCGCATGTTTTATTTCCAATGTATGGTTCTTTTCTTATCCTAGAGCTTCTTGAGGTTAGCACCTTTGGCTATTTTATCCTTTAGTGGAAGCTTCTTAATTTCTTCTTTTACCACTAGTGCCTATAGGTCTTCTTCCTGCACCTGCTCAGCAAGTTGTTCCGTAGTATCATCCTCGATGAGTTCCTCCCATACCACAGAAATTACTTCCACGGCCTCTGTGCAGATCTTCTTAGCTTCCCTAAGAGAGCCAACAACTTGATATGCCGATAGTTTCCTTTGTTGCACAACTTCGGGGGCCGTTCTTAGCTATTGGTTGGTCTCCAATTTATGAACTTGTTTCTTTAGAGCTGTGGCCATTTTGGATAACCGACTCAGTTGGTGCACAGGTTCTACCTCACCTTCTTCTTCATCATCTGACATTTGTGCGACTGCCTCCTTTATGGATTATTATAGTGAATCATGCCTCTATTTTTGTGCTTCGAGGTCTTCCTACTAGCGCTTGATGACTTGTTTACACACCTTTGCTTTCTTGGTTGCCTTGGCTGCCTGATATGCAACTAGATTTTCTCGGATTCTCACCTTTGTAGCTGCAGCATGCTTAATGGAATAGATTTATGGCAATTTCAGCTTAGAGAAATCCAAAGTTAATGCGTCAAAGCTATGGACACTTGTATCTTTTTCTACTACATCAGTAGAAAATTCCTACGTGGGAATTTCTATTCTCAAGGGTGGGAGCATCATCAGCGTCGCCAAAGTGTCTGCTAGGTCTATGCCCTAGGTTTTAGTCTACACAGTGTCGCACACTTATATGACGACCTATTCTAGCCGGTTAACTTGCGCAGTGAGAGAATCCATCCAATTGGTTTGCTTGTGCGTGATATTACCCAAGGTAGACTTAGCTACTTTGGTGACCGCCTCTCTAAGAAGAGTCAGATCCTCTTCTGATATGTTCATGACTTGGGGTGGATTAGCCCTTTGCTTTTTCCTGTGTGGGATTCCCAAGACTTCTGAATCTTCCTCCACGGAAATAATCACCAACAATCACCGAAAAACAGCCAACATAAAGTAGTAATCACCAACAATCATTGAAATCCAACCCTCTAACTATTGAATCCCTCCTATTTATACTATTTTACATGACCATGCAGGGTTTACTACATACAGGTAGTTTGTTAACTATCACAATTAGCCACCCCTCAGGCCACAGCTGTGGCAATCATGACTTGACACGAGGTAGTAATGGCCTTACATACAGCATGCGTTCACTCGTGTGGAATCCACCGACTTAATATGAATTCAACACCCACAATTGCCATGTCGCTTTCGGCCATTATTCTGCACTTATGCTATTGTTATACCCTGCGACATATTCCTTCTGTGAAGTTTTCCTTTTCTGTGCAGGTGATATATTTTGCGCATATTCCTTCTTATGCACAGATTTCCTCTTCCGTGTAGTTTTCCTTTTCTACACATATTTTCGTGTCTGCGCAATTTATTCTATCCCTGCCATGTGCTTCCTTTTCCTTGTTTGTGCTTGTGTGGTGGATTGATTCTTACATGTTTTTTCATTTCTGTGCTTATTTCTTGCATGATTTCCCCAAGCGCATCCAAGCTCCAAATATCATGCCATGACATAGACCAAGGAGTTGAACAAATCTCACACAACAAAAATGAAAATGACCCATACACTTGTGATAGTCCAAGCTTAGGGCTTGAGACTTCCATTTCCTAAGGTGCATTAACTCTAGCACCTTTCCCACCATTACGTGAAATCCAAACCCCAACTCTATAGTTGATGCCACACCAAAATGCGTGGTGACAAATGAAAGCCATCCAATTCGTAAACCCCAACATTTGTACCATAGACTTAGGATTTAGCCATAATTCATGGCATATGTAATATGCCATGAATGGATTACAATATTCCTTTGACATTATTTAAAGGAACCTTCTTTAACATAGGGTTGTGATTTAATATCAGAAGCTTTATACAAATACAACATAAACCATATAAATGTTAAGTCTAGGCTCAAACTAAATCAAGGTCTTAAGACCTTAAGTAATAATGGTAACTAGTGTAAACATAGGTAAAATTAAACCCAACCTTGCATAAACAACAATGCTAATAACTATAATAAGAATCACTAAGTTATAACTATAGTTTTGTTCGTCATCCAAGTGTTAGCTGGAACATTTCACCTCCTGCAGATAGGAAGGTGTTCCACTGGTCTGAATGGTTCAGATCCAGAACAAATAGAGGACAGAGGTTGAATACTCTCCCTAGACGCTGTAGATATCTGGAATACAAGGCTTTGATAGTCCACCTGTTTACCTGCAATCAAGCTCAACGTGAAACCGATCAAGGCAACCAGAATATGATCTACTAATCTAAGCCAGTGACTAAGGAATCTAGCAACATATATATGCGAAATCACAACAACAACATCATAGTTGGGACAGAAATCAACTTGTATTAGAAATATGAAAAATTTTACAACCAAGCCTTAGTGTTGATGTGCATCTCCATGAAACCAGCTCTCCATCCCCAAAAGCTCTGACTCTAGCTCTCTATGCTCTCTCCAAATGATCTTGGGCCAAGAATCAATCCAACAGCATAACAATACCTTCAATGTTCTCCCCTCAACCATGGCTATGAGCTCATATTTATAGGGCTTTAATGGATAGAGATGGTTGAGAAATTAGTGGGTGAGGTGGCCTCTAAGATCCTAGGATGAGGGATCTTGAATGTAACAACCCAACACTAGTAGGGAGAAGGCAGTACACGAGGCTTATCATCTAGAAGCCTTGAAAAAATTATCTTTTTCCCTTTTTACCTAGGGTACCGCGCTTCTCCTTCTATGATAGAGTGGTTCTGGTAATAACCACCTATGGACCAAGGGAAATGGGTGGTGGCACCTCGTATGGAAAACTGATGAAAGGTGGTGCAAGCAGGGGTACCGCTATTGGATAAAGGGGCATGTGCAGTGCTGGGAATTTGTATGACAGATTGATAAAAAACCATTTAGTTTCCACTCCAGAAGCTGGGATTCAGGGCAAGTAGGTATTTCAAATGTCTTATCACATGATGGTGATAGGATTTTGGTATAACAGGATGCCCCCCAAAGCATGAGTCTTAGAGTGATACGATAAATGAGAGCTTTGAAAACAAGTCATCGCCAAGAGATGAAAATGTTGGCTCGATCAGAGTATGCAGTCAAGTAGACATCTGTAATACATTAGTATGTTGACTCATAGAGGCAAGTAACCAAAATCATAGCTACATAACAATACAAGGCAGATCCATGAGTGGAATAAACAAGCATGGATACTAGAATACAACGTAGATCCATGTGATAGAGGACTCAAACCTGGACATAGCTACCAGACATACAACGTAGATCTATGTCATACAGATGCAAATTTGAGTATAGCCATGACCATACAAATGTGGATCCATGCTAGATATACAAAACTCCATCGCAACCTGGGGAAAAGGAAATGATCACTTTTAAACAAATTCCTAGGGTCTTCATATCATCTTCCACAAAGCACACTTCTATCCATGTGATTACAATGATCTGAAGTCGAACATGGTAGAAACCACTTGATTACCGGTCAATTATGTGAACCATTAACAAGTGTAGGGGAGATCACCATTAATGTCAATGATTCCCAAGGTACCTTAGTACAATCTACTGAGTGCAAACATATGTCCTGATGTCGAACACCCAGTCGATTCTATCGATCAAAGGTCAATGATGTGAACCTATGTTGGGAGCAAGAGAATATGTCATTAAGGCATACAGATCTCAAGGTACTGGATATTGTTTCTAAGACTATTTCCTGAATAATGAGCTGATGTCGACAGGAATAGTCTCATCGAAGGAGGGCCATGATGAGTCCCACATTGACAACACAAAACTCAGAACATAGTTCTCGAATGATGTGCATGTAGTAGCCATATGACTGACTCAAAGATACTAACAAAAATACTATGTAGACTACAAAGGTCAAGCTTCTTTAGATCCCCTTTGAACATCAGGCGACATGAAAAAATGACTTGGCAGCATGACTAGACAGGACAGATACACAATGTGATAGTGGACAATGCATTCTTTTGAAAGACTCAAAGGATTGACATGACTCATGAAAGTGGATTGTCATGGAGATCAGCTAAATACCCAATTGACTAACATGATTGTGCAGACAAGTGCTATGTTCAAAGGTAACGACAAACAACTGCCATATTTGCAAGATGATTCCCTTCCCATTTCCCCCATCATGATTGATGAGTGCCTCTTTTCGGTTTTACGAGTTCAAAGAGGGTAACAAAAAATCAATATAGCTTGTCGAAAGATAAGTCTAGACTTATATGTTTTACAAACCTGAGAGAGGAGGGGTTCGATCCCAAAATGGGTCTCTCAATGTTTAATTTTAATGATTCCACTGAAATAAAACTTGGTATCGTTCATGTTTAGAGAGTCTGAACAAATATGGAAGAAGACTCCAAAGGGGTCCTTTTTTGTATGATTTAGTCCCTAAGGCCTGAAAAAGTGTAAAATCATACCTTAGAGAGCTCTTCTAGTCATGATTGGCTGGAGTGATCCTTTTTTGTAAATAGTTCTATCTGAACTGAAAAAGAGATAACCTACCGTCGAACGGATGACTCTTCAAATACTTTAATGAGCGTGAAGAAGACAATATCACTTGACTATCTTTTCGTATTTAGGGGGCCTGAAAAGGGTTTAAAGAGAACTCCATTAAGCTTTTTCATGTTTGAATCTAGAGCACCAAAAAGTAATAAACTAAGCTCAAACCAAATTTCATGTTTTAACCAGAGCACGAAAAGTGAAAAGTAAGCTCAACACCATCTTACTATTTTTAACGAGCTTGAAGATCAGTTGAAAGAATGCTTAGGGATTGGTTTCATTTTTATGCAAGATTGAAACCAATGGGTAAACTATGCTTGAAAAATCCCATTAACATGATATACAGAGGTTGGAATCTTGCCCCCAGCATGATTTCTAGTGAAGATTACCCCTAGCATGGTTGCTAGTGGCTCGACATCCCCCTAAGCTTCGTTTCATTTAACAATTTTTCTTCCATATCCAACCTAAAAACCTTGTTACTAATGTGAAAATGTTCACCTGGGGGGTAGGAAGAATGAGAATTGGGCAGGTGCAAAGAACGTTCAAGTTCTAACACTAAAGTGAAGAGTCGACTCAAGGGAATGGGATCTGTTTCATTTTTACACAAGCATGAAATAGAAGGTAACTTTTCTTGGAACATGATTTCATTTTTATGCAAGCTTGAAACCAAAAGGTAAACTATGCTTGAGAAAACCTACTTCATTTTTTAACGAGCTTGAAATAGAAAATGAACTGTACTCAAGAATGATTTTATTTTTATGCAAGCTTGAAACCAAAAGGTAAACTATGCTTGAGGAGATCTATTTCATTTTTTAACGAACTTGATATAGAATGGGAACTTTGCTCAAAATATGGTTTCATTTTTATGCAATCTTGAAACCAAAAGTGTAAACTATGCTTAAGGAGTGGTTTCATTTTTTAACGAGATTGAAACCAAAAGTAAACTATGTTATAAACATGGCTTCATTTTTATGCAAGCTTGAAACCAAAAGCGTAAACTATGCTTAAGGAGTGGTTTTACTTTTTAACGAGCTTAAAACCACACGGTAAACTATGCCCTAGACATTGTTTCATTTGTATGCAAGCTTGAAACCAAAAGCGTAAACTATGCTCTAAAACTTGCTCCTATCCAACATGATATCCAGAGGTTGGTAGGTTTCCTCCTTACATAAGAAGCTAGCAACTTAACTCCGGTATGAATTCCAAAGGCTAGAGCCATGCCCCCCATTTTACCTATGATGGGAAGAAGATAACTAGGAGGGGAAAGAGCCACAAGAACATGAGGCACATTTAGGGAATTTTGATTACTAGGAGTGATGCAATGGTCGGGTGTAACAAAGGAAAGCTGATCAATGGTCACAATCTTCCCATCATGGGGAAAATACATCACTCTAAAAAGTGTGGACACTATGGATTTCATGGCATAAACATAATCACGTCCAAGGAGCAGATTGAAATCTAAAGGACCTTGGACCACCATAACATCAATACAAATAGTTCCCCCCCCCTAATGTAATAGAAAAACAAGGAAGGGTCCCTAAAGGTGAGGTAGGAATTCGATTAAAATCTAGTATCTGATTGGTGGCTAGCACAAGCTGAGGAGAACCTAAATCTTGCCAAGTAGTTGAGGATAGAATACTAACAAAATCCCCTTCATCAACAATAGTGCGAAGTATCCACCTAGCAATAACATTCACAACTAGCTGGAAAGGAACACTCAAATGAAGACGAGACTCTACTAGGTTACTCCAGTCAAAGGAAATAACCTCATTACTTGGAGAGGGTTCTGTCAAAATAGACAAATTTTCTTCTTGTCGAGAACAATCAGAATGAAGCATAAAAACTTCAGCAGGTTTTGGTTCATTCTCTATTGGAAGAGAAGAACTAGACAAAGATTTGGTCAAAGAGACTAATTCAGTCTTAACACTCTCTGATGAAAGAGTGGGATTGGGTGGAAATGACATCGACTCCACCACTTTAACTTCACTCTTTGAAGGAAGAGTGGGATCAACCACAGATAAATCTAAATCGACCACTTGGTCAACCAGTGGGGGATTGAGGGATAATTTACTATCACTTGTTGGAATCACCTATTGATGATCAGTAATATTTTCCAACCAACACAAAGATTCATCTATGCTTGGACAAAGAAAAGTGTGATGCATATCCTTGCATATCAAACAAGGATACAAGACTTTACCCTTACAACCTTTTACTAATGGGTCACTGGTTGAGGGAGTATTGTCAACATGATGATCAGAGGTTGATGAGACATATGGTTTGGATCTTTTATACCACTCTTCTTGTACATGGGAGAGACCGAAACACTCCTTAAGAAGGTGGTCCCCCTTGCAAAGCTTACAAGGGAACTTGGGTTTTTGGGGTGTTCTCTTAGAATGAGCACCATCAAGTGCAGATAGTTGCTGCCTTTTCTCTTTCTTATCCTTCTTCTTTTTACTCTTCCCTTTCTTCTTCCTCTTATCCACATGACTACTAACCATAGAGCTTTGGTCAAGCGAATAAGAAGGAAGGGATGAAGCAACAACTGATGAAGAAGGAGAGGGATTAGGTTGAGGTCAATCCTCTCTTGAAGGAGAGTTTACATTTGAGACATTAGGTGTAATAGGAATTATCGGATTAAACAGCCAGACCGGTAATCTTATAGTTAATCTAGGAAGATTTAGAGTGGCAATAAAGGGAGGACCAATACCTTCACTTGGAGGGAATACGAAAGGTACACCTTGGAAAGGTACCTCTTGAGTGGTAGTCCCAGATGAGGATGCCATATCCAAACTCTCTAATAACCCCCTAACTACCATGTACAAGCAAGTACTACTCAAACTAAAAGCAGCAAGCAAACATGTGAAAGGAGTGGATAAGAGTCAGGAGCCTCACAGGATAGGACAAACGGATAACTCATATGGTTTGAGGATTCCTAATAGGGTCTCCTAATATATGCAAGGTATGAGGGAGCTCAAATCGGTAGTAGTGCTGTCTAATGCATAACCGTACACAAGGGTCCTTCCGATATACAATCGAGTACGTGAAGTTCCTTTCTATATACCTCAAGGGTACGTGAAAGGCCATTCGATATACCGATGGCACATGGAAGAACCACATGAGTCCCAGGATGTAATGCAGATGAGTAATGATGGCTCCTATGCTTAACAACGCCTGAACAAATCTCTAACTTATCACTCAAATTGCTAAAAGTTTTAACCTAGTACTACCGTTAATTTTATCTTGTGCGTTTAGGTCGAACCATGGAGTGAAAACTTGAATTTAAAGAAGATGCACCCTGATCTATATGACAATGCAAGTTTTCCTCTTCAATGAAATTGTACCTAAGAGAGGGAGAGAGATTTACTTTTCTTCCCAAAAATGCAAATCCAAATGCAAATGCATTTCTACCTTTTCAAACGAAAAGTGAAATATCAATGCACCCCAAACAATCTTTAAAGCAAATGAAAAAGAGATCTAGAGAACATATAACATAAATCAAAATGTTTCCTATCTTTTCATGCTTGAAAAAGATGCATAAAATTTAATGGAAATATGATTTCACTAACGTTTCCAAACAAATCTAACTTTAATGCACGCAAACCTAAAAATAGATGTTTCTTCTCAATGAAAGTAAGATATAGAATCTCGAACAATCATGCACAAAATAAGAAGAAAATTGTTCAACAAACTTGCGAATAAATCAAAAGAGAGACAAAACTAAAACTTCTCTTTGAAACATGCAAGGAAACGAAGAACCAATCTTTCCTACCAAGCACTGAAAAAATCAGTATGCAAAAAAAAACAAGAAACACCCCAAGCAAAGAAAGACTCAAAACAACATGGATCACTCATGCATTCCAAGTCCAAAACAAACCAAAGACTACACATGAAAATGAAATGTATATTTTCCAATTCCAATCAATAATATCTACAGAAAAGAGCAAGAGGTTTCAAGCAAAGAAAATAATGCAAAATCCAATGCAAGAAACTTAGACTCTTTTTGAATGTAGAAAGAATACAACAATCAAAGTGACTTCAGAATACACAATTCATGGCCCCTCTCGGCCGTGAGGAAGAATTTTTTTTCAAAAGTACACTTCATTTTCATCAAAAAGTAAGCTGAAAACACACAAAAATAAAAATATAGAGTTTGCAACAGGGCCTACGTGGCACCGAGAAAATGAAGCTGTCCATAGGTAGTTTTGAGGTAGAATCGCTTCTTTCTCACTGGATTCAGGCGGTGGCATCGCGTCTGGCTAATTGGACTCCGGCACTGCCACTGCTCCTTGCCAACAAAACATGTGCGGTTCCCTGTAAAAGTACAAAACACAAAGAGAATGATAGATCAAGTCAGAAAAAGACCATATCAGGTCAAATACTGTTGAATTGAATGTGGTAACAGAGCATAAAAGACTGAAATGACTCAAATCTGAACAGATCAGGAAATTTCAAACCCAAATAATACAAATCAGAGAGTAGATCTGACTAAAAAGAGTTGAAGAAAATGGATCCTAGATTTGGACAAGAGTTGCAGACTAAGGAAGATAAGAACAACTGATATGCATGCTCCCCAGTGGAGTCACCAGATTTGTTAGCTGGAATATTTCACTTCTTGCAGACATCAAGGTGTTCCACTAGTCTGAATGGTTCAGATCCAGAACAAATAGAGCACAAAGGTTGAAGACTCTCCCTAGATACCGTAGATATCTGGAATACAAGGATTTGATAGTCCACCTATGTACCTATAATCAAGCTCAACATGAAACATATCAAAGTAACTAGAATATGATCTACTAATATATGCTACTAACTAAGGAATATAGCAACATATATATGCAAAATCACAACAACAACATCATATGTGGGACAGAAATCAACTTTCATTAGAAATATGAAGAAGTTTACAACCAAGCCTTAGTATTGACATGCATCTCCATGAAACCAACTCTTCATCCCCAAAATATCCGACTCTACCTCTCTATGCTCTCTCCAAATGATCTTGGGCCAAGAATCAATCCAACAACATAACAATACCTTCAATGTTATCCCCCAAACCATGGCTATGAGCTCATATTTATAGGGCTTTAATGGATAGAGATGGTTGAGAAATTAGTGGGTGAGGTGGCCTCTAAGATCCTAGGATGAGGGATCTNGAAGTACATGAGGCTTATCATCTAGAAGCCTCGAGAAACTTCTCTTTTTCCATTTTTACCTAGGGTACCACGATTCTCCTTCTATGACAGAGTGGTTCTGGTAATAACTGCCTATGGACCAAGGGAAATGGGTGGTGGTAGTGCTTGTGGACAACTGATGAAAGGCGGTGTGAGCAGAGGTACCGCTCCTGGATAAAGGGGCATGCGCAGTACTGGGAATTTGTATGATAGATTGATAAAAAAACCATTTAGTTTCCACTCCAGAAGATGGGATTTAGGGAAAGTAGGTATGTCAAATGTCTTATCACATGATGGTGACAGTATTTTGGTATAACACCAAGCTATAAGATAGTGAGCATAGGGAGTATGTCTTTGTTTCACTATTATAGTCAGTTTTCCATCATCGACTGGACCTACACAATACAAAGAAAGAAATGCATTAGTTCCATAAAGAACTAAGTAAACCCTGTAGCAACCGTTAAAACTAATTACCTCTCTAGATTTTTCTACAAGGGATACACGTCTCGCCACTCCAACCCTTGAAAATACAAGTTAAGTCAGGTTTATTCATAAAATATTAATCAAACATTATAAACAATAAGTAAGCAAATGACTTTACACAAATACAAGAAAATACATGATAAGAAGCATTTAGTAAATAGCGTAACCATCTAACTCACATTCGAGTTACATAATGAAAAAATAACATTACACTAATAACCACATCAAGGAAAGCATTTAGAATAAGGTAAGAATATCTTACGACAATTTAGTTTAGTGAAAAAAGTACGACACATTCCACATAAACTAAAATAATGTCGAGTTTAGGCATTAATTGACTAGCATAATAAAAAAATAAAAAATCAAATTTTGGGGACATTACAAGTGGTATCAAATCCCAGTTTCAATACTAAGATACCAAATCGGCGTACCATACATTTGTTGCAAGAAAATAAAGTAGGTTTTTAAATTTTGTTAACTAATATAAATTTTTCCTCTTATTAAAATTTTGCAATTGCAGGATTTTAAAAGAACACTTCAGAACATGAACACTAAAGAGGAAAAAACCCAACAAGGAAAGTTGAATACCCCCAACCATGAAGCAGAATTGGTGGTGGAACTAAATTATGATATATTGAAAACCATACAAAGTCTCCAAGTAGACTTACATATTTTTAGAGATGATAATCTAAATGAAAGAAAGGAACTCCAAGAAATTAATGAAGCATTGTTGGGAAAGAGGATGAGAGGAAGCTCGCAAGTAAAACCCACTTATTCCACAAAAAGGGTTCAAGAAATATTTTTACCATAAAAGGGCTAGAAAACCAAGAGAATAAGGAAAAGAGCATACCCCTGAACCTCCAGAAGGATATTATCATAGTCCTTATAGTGATGATTCTCTTTCTCCATGCAGAAAGAAACTAATAAATGATGACAATCTCTATAGGGAGTTCATAAAATAAAAGCCCCAACATATGAAGAACAAATTAACACGGGGGAGAAAGCTAAAGAATGGCATCTGGGTATGAGAAAATATTTCTGAGTTCATAACTAATGTAGTGATATGAAATCTTGTCTAGCCATCTATAACTTAAATGGAAAAACAACTAGAAGGTGGAGAGACTTTAAGCATACCAAGAAACATGAGTTAAGAGAAAAACGATGGAGTAATTTCCGCAAGTGGAGAAAGACATGTCGGAAAGGTTCTTCGACAGAAAGGTGAAAGAGTTTCATGAATTACGTATGGGTTCCATGACTATGGATGATTTTATTAACATATTTTTTGATCTGTTACATTATGTGGCATGCATCAAAGACGAGAAAGTAAAAATACAACATTTTTTAGGATGTCTTCCTCCCAACTTCTGAGAAAGGATTGAATTTAACATGCCTAAAACATGTGACACTACCTTACACAAAACTAGTCTTTTCTATGAGAATTAAAATCTGAGGCAAGAGAACATCAAACGAAGCAGAGACAGGTCTAAAAACTTCTCTAACAACTGCCAAACAGGTTTTAACCCACCACCTTACAAAAAATAGAACAACAGTTTTCTAGCCAATAAGAACTTCAACAAAATAGGTACAAACCCATATGTACATCTCCAAATACTAACAAGCCATCAACAAATGGGGGAGCTAATCTTTCCCCACTGCAAATCAAATGATAGAAATTCCAAGGGCCTCATTATGCCTGAGAATGTGAGAACAAGACCAATGGGGTCTTGTGAAACTTACAGGAAGAACCAAAAGTAGAGGATAAAGCTGGAACATTGTAGATTTATGCATATTTGGATGGTCAACATGTATACCATCACACTACCATGGTTTAAATAGAAGGTGGAACCTAAAGGGGATTTTTCCCCTGAACCTCTCCATATACTGGACAAGAGAGAGGTGTAGCTCAGGAAGTGCACCATATTCCAGTTGAAAGTGCAATAGAAGCACTTTGAGGCCGATGAGGCTACTTGGAAGAATGAAACCACCATGAGGAAGGCTTAACCCACCTTGTTTCATGATTTCATTCTGAGTCCCTAGAACACCAAGGACAATGTTGCTCTAAGAGGGGAGCGATTTAATATCCTTAATTTTGACCTAACATTTATGGGTATAAGCCCCATTGATTATGATGCTACTTTCATGTTTTATTTTGATATATTGGGTCCAAGACCCCACAGCATATGAACATGATGATTTTTTATATATATTAGACATGAGCCAATTGTATATGTTTTACATATATGTTTTCATTTGTTGGGCATGGACCCTGAAGCACATGATTGATGAGACGTTTTCTGTTGAGCTAAGAGCTCTGGAGCACGTGGGTAATTGATGTTTGGTGTTGAGAAAGAAGCTCTAGGGCACATGCATATTTATATTTTTGTTGAGCAAGAAGCTCTGGAGCACATGCCTTTTGAGACACTTTTGTTGAGCATGAATCTCTGGAGCACATGAAAAGATAAATTGGAAGTGTTGGGCATAAGCCCCAGATCCTACCAAGTTGATGTTGATCTTAAGCTCTGGCACATCGAATCCTTGGACATTATATCCCTAGGTGTATCCTACAAGTACATACTAGCATTAGTGTTGAGGGAGGAGCTCTGATGATTGCACTAAGTTTGTTCCTCCCTATTTTTAGCATTGAGTATGGGTTGTGGATAAGCGCTAGGAATTATTGAAAAGAATTAATTATGTCGAGTGAAAATGACTCGAATAAAATATTGATATCATATGACTTATTTTTAAGTGATTAAGTGAAAATTTGAATTTATGTATCTCATCAATTACTGAAGAACTACCATGTTATACGAGGGAATCCAACATGCAAGGAGGTTTAGATTCCTAGCCTAGTAGACCTAACCCCTACTTGAAGGCCTTAATAAAGAAACTGTCCTAAGTTTAGGGATCATGTTATATGATACCTAACGACACAAGGTTAACAAATGATATATATATCTATATATATAAGTATGGGTGAATCCATGAATATGGGTGTCTATTTTGGGGGATCTTATGAGAAAATAATTATTTTTTTCATGTTTTTCAACTTTGGGCAAACGAAAGTGATATTTTCGTTTAGAATTTCACTTTCATGTAAAAACAAAACTTTTAGAGAATTATGTTAGCTTTCTTTTCATAATTTTTTCAATTTTTTTTATTGAGATTTGATATGTCATTTTAGAAAATGTTTAACAGTGTGTCCTTATAAAATGACAGGACTAAAAAATAGACATGTTTGGTTGCACCACTAAAATCATTGTTAAACTTGTGTTTTTCAAAAAAAAAATTGTTAAGACAATCTACACACAATATACTATTGCAATGACTATAAATTTGTAACCAACAGACCTATACACTAATTATAATATTTATTTGAATTCGCTCAATGGGGAAACCTTGTCGATTTTCAACCTGTGTTTGGTTGCGCCACTTTTCTCGCAATTGACTATAAAATTTAAAAATCTATGAATACCCTTTTGAAGTAGACACTCCAATTAAGTGCACCATATTTGTTTCAATTATTTAGGTGGTGTATTTTTAAAGTTATATATTTTCCATTTCACCGCATGTTGAAAGGGATGAAACGAAACTAGACACATGTTTAGAAACAAAAATAAATAAAAATAGTAAATCTCACCTATACACAACAAAATATATACCTACGGAAAGTAGATTCAATGATGAAACTAATGGTATCAAGTTCGACAATCGATTTGTAGTGGAAGGCATCCATTTTACCTTCTGAAAATGGAGAAACCTTAAAATTGTGCAGGTTTTAGGTCTCAGAGGTTATTCAGCCAAACAATTATTTGTCCGAACAATGTTTCAGCCGAATGATGTTTTTCCTTTATGGAACCGTTATTTACAACACAAACAAAACAAAAATTCGTCGTCCAGAAAAAATTCCGTCTGTCAATTTTTTTTTTAGCTTGCATTCTTCTAGTTATCTACCATCAATGGTTGGTTATCTATTCATCAACTATAAGTTATCCATGCATGACAGTAAATAAAAATAATACATTTGCAATTTATCATATTACTAGCACACCCACGAACAAAACAGGTACTCTTCAAGAAGATACACTAGGATTAATATGTCCCTTGTCTATAGCAACTTGTGTAATTGTATTGTTCATTTCACTAATTCTAGGATACTCATATGATATGGAGCTCATGATACTAGTGTTGAAAGAAACATTAGATCTATGTTAAAATCTAAATATCGTATAGGTGGTAATACTGATATCTTATCACAAAATACAACTTCAAATTCCGTTAAAATAGGAAATTGTTCTAATTCCATTTTTTATTTTTCTGGCTCAAATTCTTTAATTTTGATGCCATAAAGTTGACTCCCTTTCCTAATACACTTTTTAGGTTGTAGTGCTGAAATTTTTCGTGTAGATAAAGGTCTATAAATTTCATTCATTGTATGATACTTATCTTCCTCATCCACACTACTACAAATTTTATGCAAGTAGTCGATAACATCTTTATGAGATTCTAGCCAATCCATACCTATCAAAATGTCATGGGATCCTAGAAGAATTATATTTAAATTAACTGAGGTATCCAAGTCATTAAAACCTAATAACAAATCTTTAACTATCTCTGTAACTTTCATTTTTACCTTTGTCTTCAGCTATACCAACCATGCATTTTGTTGTTTTTCCATACTAAGTTTACACTTTTGAACTACTTTTGATGCAATGTAACTTAAACTAGATCCTGAATTGATAAGTATTGAAACATGTATGTTCAAAACTTTACCTTCTACTTCCAACATGGTGGATTGATGGTCCACTTGCCGATATTCCAAATAAACATTAACTATAGGGATATTCCTGGCTATGTAATTCACAGTACCAACTTCCTGCAATGTGCTTACAGGTTACTATTCCATCCTCCACTGGAAGTTTCGATACTCTTTACCCCATTGCTATTGGTTGAACCTTGCCTGTTGTAACTTTTATTAGTATGACCTCTTGTTCCTTTTCCAAAAGGTGAGGATATTTGTTTAAACAAATGGTAGCACAACTAGGCCTTTCTAATTGCTTCATCCATTGTGAAGAATTTCAAACACAATCTTTTCCATATACACTAGGGGTAAACCACTGATAAAACTGTATACCTTAGCTTTTTCAACTCTTAGATATGGTACATAGCATTGTAAATTTACAAACTCAGTTACAAATTCTTCCATGATTAACAATCTTAGTCTCAAATCATTGAAGTATTGAGCTTTCTCATCATAATATCGTTCTGACATATACATTTTTTCAATAATTTAAAAAAAAAAAATTCAACTCAAATCTTTACTACATATGCTACTAATACTCTTAGCCTCCTTCCACCACGGAGCGGATTTAACAACCAATATTCTATCGCTTCCTCAAATTCTCCATCAAACATGAAGAGCCTTAACTTTTTGAATTCTCTCTATAACTCTACAGGTCTTTCTTTTTGTTTTTCATTATTCATTTGATCACCTTTCTTTAAAGCCTGGGGGGTTATATAGTAATCCTATATATAGTTTGTTTTACCTTAGTAATAAAAAATATTTCTATCAAAACTTTCTAACAATCCTAACATTCTCAAGTTCTCAACACTACATATACATTCATACATTAACTAACTTTCATATATTTTCACCTATCAAAACTTCCTAACATTTCAAACATTTCCTAACATTCATTCATATATTTAAACCTATTAAAACTACCTAACATTCATTCATATATTTGCACCTATCAAAACATTCTCTCCTAACATTCCCCCATTCCTGCATTCACTCCTAAGATGACATTCCCCATATATTCATTCTTAACATTAACATTCCCCTATATTCATTCTTACATTCATATATTTGCACCTATTAAAACTTCCTAACATTCATAACCTTTCTTAACATTCATTCATATATTTGCACCTAACATTTACTAACATTCATTTCAAACATTCATATATTTACACCTATCAAAACTTCCTAACATTCCTAACATTAACTTCCTAACATTTCCATATTCATTCCGACTATATTCATTCTTACCATTAGATTGCACTTATCAAAGCATTCATTCCTAACATTCCCCTATTTCCACATTCACTCCTAACATTCCCACATTTTCTCCTAACATTGCACCTATCAAAACGTTCACTCCTAGCATTCCCCCATTCCCACATTCACCCCTAACATTGCATCTATCAAAACTTCCTAACATTAACTTCCTTACATTCCTAACATTAACATTTCCATATCCATTCCCCATATATTCATTCTTAACATTAGATTGCACTTATCAAAGCATTCACTCCTAACATTTTCCTATTTCCACATTCACTGCTAACATTGCACCTATCAAAACATTCACTCCTAGTATTGCACCTATCAAAAAGTCTTAACTTTACTAACATTAACATTTCCATATCCATTCCCCATATATTCATTCTTAATATTAGATTGCACTTATCGAAGCATTCACTCCTAACATTCCCCTATTTCCACATTCACTCCTAACATTGCACCTATCAAAACTTCCTAACATTCCTAACATTAACATTTCCATATCCATTCCTCATATATTCATTCTTAACATTAGATTGCACTTATCAAAACATTCACTCCTAATATTGCACCTATCAAAACATTCACTCCTAACATTCCCCCATTCCTTCCTAACATTCCCCCATTCCCCTTCACTCCTAACATTGAACCTATCAAAAATTCACTCCTAATATTGCACCTATCAAAACATTCACTCCTAACATTCCCACATTCACTCATAACATTCCCCCATTCCCACATTCACTCCTGACATTGCACCTATCAAAACTTCCTAACTTTCTTATCATTAACATTTCCATATCCATTCTTAAGAATAGATTGCACTTATCAAAGCATTCACTCCTAACATTCCCCTATTTCCACATTCACTCCTAACATTGCACCTATTAAAACTTCCTAACATTCCTAACATTAACATTTCCATATCCATTCCCCATATATTCATTATTAACATTAGATTACACTTATCAAAGCATTCACTATTCAAAACATTCACTCCTAACATTCCCCAATTTCCTCCTAACATTCCCCCATTCCCCTTCACTCCTAACATTGCACCTATCAAAACTTCATAACATTTCTATCACTCTCAATTTCTCAACAAGAAATATTAATTTAATAAATTACATACATTCATATATTTGCACCTATCAAAACTTCTTAACATTCCTAACCTTTACATATACATGTATATAATCCCAAAAACAATATATAAGGTCAATGCACATTTATATAATCCAAAAAAACAATAATGAACATGTGAATTAAATGTACATGTATATAATCCAAAAAAAATTCTGTACATGTGAATTCAATGTACATGTATATAATTCAAAAATTATGTACATGTGAGTTCAAAGTACATGTATATAATCCAAAAATTAAGCTCCTCCATGTCTAAGTCAACTACAACATATATATCTACATAAAAAAAAAACAATGTAAATAATTCTCTAAATAGAAGCCTACCACTATCCTCAACCAGGGTCTTCCCTTGGACTGTTTCCCCTGGAATCGTAACAATCTGCAACATGTATAAAAACAAATTATGAATAACATAAATTATTTAAAGAACTTTAAACCAAAATCAAAACATTAAAAAATTAAACTAATATATCGAAGAACAATTCAATTATCAACAAAATTACCTCTAATTCTCTTTCATCTAACATAGTCTTCTCTTTGCCTCTAAAAGGTGGAGTAGACCCAAGCTACAACACATACAAAAACAATTTATAAATCTTACAAATTATTTAGACTATTTTAAACGAAATAAACAAAAAAACAACATTAAAGTTACAATTCCAACACTATCGTCCAATGGAGTCTTTCCTTTGCCTCGAAAAGATCGAAGAGACCCAAGCTTCAACATATATAAAAGCAATTTACAAATGTCAAACATTATTTAAACTATTTAAACATATATATCAAAGAACAATTCAATTATGAACAAAATTACCTCAGTGCCAATAACCACATCCATCAAAGAACCTATATCTTCACCTCCAATTTCAATATGTTCTCTTCTCTTAAAATTTAAATTTTGTTAATAAATAATTCATAGTAAAAACAAAAAATATTAAGCTTAGCAATTAAATTTAAAAAAAAGAAAGAAAAGATTAGATCACAATAGATGGAAAATCATCTAAAAAGTTCGAATCTAATGAAACCTGGATAAATAAGTCAAATTAACAATAAGATACATAGTTAAATTTAAAAACAAAAAAAAAAATATCTTTAAAACATAAATACAAATGTTTAAAATTTAAATATACCTCTCCAATATGCTCTTCTACATTTCCAACATTTTGACTAGTGGAGACTCTAAAATTATGCTCATTTAACAATCAAGAAAACTGAAAACAATAAACATTTATGTAACGTATTTATTACTATACATCAAAAAATAATTTATCATACATAGATATAATGTAACCAAAAGTTTAACTCAAAATGAATAAAAAAAATAATAGATTGGAAGTACACAAACCTCTCCCATGCTTGACGTGTCATTATATATTCTATCCGAAGCTATATTATGACAAAGCTTTGCATAGGCCTTTAGATCTTCAATGCCCATACAATCTAACTCATCATCTAATTTGTAAACAAAAATTTGCCGAATAGTGGCACGAGCCCTCTCTCGACTCAATCCAACATCAACTCCTACAAAAGTCGAAGTCAAACCTTCGGCAACATTATGCTTTGCAGTTGTCCCAACTTGTGATATGGGTTCCATCTCTAATTTGTAAGTCGCAATCCTAGGTGGACGAGATATCAGAGGTGGAGGTCAAAGAGTACTAGGATATCTAAGGGCACCTTTTCGATTGTATATCCTCCCCTTTCCAACTCCATAAAACTCAAAATGAATATCAGTATAGTCTGACTTCATTCCTAAAAATAACTCAGAATAAAAAAACCTAGCAAAAAAAATAGGAACCTCATCGTTCCATGGCAACCAACCATAGGCTACAAGAAACTGATCATATAAAAAATGTGCAAGTTCAGGGTGCTTAAAATATTGCACTTTCAATACTTTCCTCTTTAGGCCCTCTTTGAAGTTGAACATTGAGTTGTCCTAATCTTTAGTCACCCTTTCCTTCACAACAGCCCACTTCTCTAGACCCATCACTTCTGCCTTTTTTCTTTGCATCAAAGCAACAAAACCATCTATTGTTGGTCCAAGATCCTCATATACCTTAATGAATATTTGTAAATATAACAAAACCATCTCTATACTTTGATTATTCTCTAGAGAGAGATCCAAACTGGAAAGATCATTTTGCAGCTTGTCATAGTGAGCCCTACAACTTTCAAGAGTTGTTTGTTGAAGCCCACTTTCCCATGGAATCTCGTCCAGTAAATATGATGGATAGGTTGTAATGGGCGTACAACCCTCAGTTAGTTGGACATATTGCGTCCTTGCTCGACCTTCGCCACCCTATGTAGGATGACGAGCCTCTTGTGAACCTTGCTCTACTTCCACACTTGTTTCCCATACAGAAGGTCAAGATCCACGTTCACCCATAGATGATAAGGGGGAATCATCTCTACCACTATTGCTACGTCGATGATCAGATGAATGTGAACTATACAATAGGCTTGAGTCTTGAGGTGAAGTCGATAATCTTCAATTTTCATTTTGGACACCAACTCTCGAAGAATGTGATGACCTCCTACGCTTCTGTCTCAAAGGAAGCTCTCTTTCCATTGGATATGATATCTACAAGTTTACACAAATATCAATTTCTACATGTTAATTAATCAACTTCAAAGATCTAGCTACTATTAAAATTAAGCTTTCAATGTAATATAAATAGAAAAACAAAGGTGGTATGGAGAAATAACATATATAAAGACAATGAGGATTCTTCGTGATAAGGAAGATCCCTAAATCCACTAAATACACTGGTATATGATGGTTTCTATGCATGTTGTATAACATTTTGACCCTGACACATGCCATAAAATTGTTTTGGTTCAGAGGCCAAAAGTTGAAACGTAGAGTAATTTGAAGCCAAACATGCTGATCCATTAAACAATTTTGCAAGTCAAGAGGTGGAAAATGCAAGGAGATAGTGTGTGAGGCCTAAATATCCAGGCCTGAAGTTCGAGAGCCATAATGCCTCAATCACTAAGGGCCTAACCTTCTACATGTTAATTAATAAACTTCAAAGACATCTAGCAACTATAAAATCTAATATTTCAGTAAGGACCTAGATATCACTAATATTATCTAATAGTCCTTTAACTACATGTGCATGAACTACGTTTTGCTAAGTATAAAATATAGTCTAAGGTAAGTGCAAGTACTTACCTATTTTATAGACAGACACTATTGCTGGCTACTAGCTACCTAGTCATTATGGACTTGTTAGTGAGAGCATCACTATTAAATATAGATAGAGATTCTATTTCTTCAATTGAACTTAAATCGTAGGTGAATCAGCTAACTCATCCCTGAATCTCATAGGGAGAAAGTATTTCTAGATTATTCCTTTCCTTCTCTTCATTTCTCATCTTTAAATACTTCCACTTCCCTTCTTCTAGAATCTAGAGTGTTTACAATGAATTACATATCCTAGTCCCTCTAGTTGTATAAAGCAATGAAAAGTAAGGGCGGTGAATCAACTAACCGCTATCAATCAGCTGTTGTGATTTCATGGATTTATCACATCAAATGGCAAGGACATATAGATTTCAACTTGGACTAAAGCGAGTGTCTAGGGACTGACCACATACACCTATGGATTCCCCCCATTAGTCTAGCCTATCCCTATCATTTTACGTTACACTTCTGGTTGTTTTGGTCTCCATCCCCATAAGAAGATAAAGCAATTATTTCTTTAAACTTGCCTTTGTCTATCTAACATTTTCTCTCTATGTTTCAAAAAAGCATGAAATGGCAATGTTACTTAATGCAATGCATCATGGACTAAGATAATCATCAAGTGCCATGGGACTTATACTTCGGCTAGTAGTTGTATGGACTAAAGCAAATAGTAGAGGTTAAGAACAAAACTATATAGTTATTACACTACAGCTGAAGTTGTAACTTAGGCAAGTAAAATGAAAAGGTTTCGAAATCCTATCTGCTACCAACGAAAAAAAATACAGAAATAAATTGTTTACTTAGGGACTTGATCAGCTCTGTCATTTGGACAAAGTTGTTCAGCTCTATCCATTTGGACAGAGCTGTTCAACTCTCTCCATATGGACAAAGCTCATCAACTCTATCCAAAT
The DNA here is from genome assembly GCA_001517045.1 of Pseudotsuga menziesii. Classification (NCBI taxonomy): domain Eukaryota; kingdom Viridiplantae; phylum Streptophyta; class Pinopsida; order Pinales; family Pinaceae; genus Pseudotsuga; species Pseudotsuga menziesii. Next base: position 33,374 of record LPNX010141500.1, read on the forward strand.
TGACAGAGTAGATCAGCTCTGTCTATTTGTATAGAGCTGATCAGATCTGTCCATTTGGATAGAGCTGCAACCTATATAGTCTTAAATGTCTAAATGTCTTAAATATCATTTAGAGATGCTACATACTAGTGGAGTTATTTAAGCCTACATAACCATGGATTTTTTTGGACTGAGCTCTCTAAATATTCTATTAACTTTCATGTACATAGAAAATAAAAATAAGCTAATTAAAAAGTTATGGACCTTTTTAAAACAGAGCTGTCTAAATATTCTATATAATTTCATGTACATTGCGAATAAGAATAAGCTAATTAAAAAATATAGAAACAAAAAAAACATTAAGAGATTGAAATTTTTATCTTGCATTTTGTTTAATTAAAATCATTTAAAATAAGTAGAGCTGTCCAAATGGGCAAAGCTGTTCAACTGTCATTTAAATTGTTTTCAACTGTCATATAAATTTTTTACATAGGGACTTGATGAGTTATGTCCATATGGATAGAGTTGCTTAGCTCTATCCATATAGACAGAGCTGTTGAACTCTATCCATATGGACAGAGCCCATCAACTCTGTCCAAATGAATAGAGAAGATCAGCTCTATCCATTTGTACATAGTTGAATAAGAATAAGAATAAGAATAAGCTAATAAAAAAAAATAGAAACAAAAAAAACTTTAATAGATTTCAAGTTTTATGTTAAATTTTGTTTAATTAAAATCATTTAAAATAAGTAAAACTGTCCAAATTGGTAGAGCTGTTGAACTCTACCCAAAAAGGCAGAGCCGTTCAACTCTATTCAAATGGGTAGAGCTGTTCAACTCTGTCCTTACTACCATTGAAATTATGTCCTTACTAACATGAAATGAAACAAGCACTTAATAATAGTAATATAAAAGTTAAGTTTGAAGGCTTACCTCATAGCCAAGAAGAAGCACAACAACACCACACCACGAGAAGACCACGTACACCTCGACGAATAGACCTCCACGGCCTCCACGCCAAACAGACCTAAACGCTGAACAGAACTCCATGATAAGGGGTGACAGGATGGTGGATGCACACGTCAGACGACTGGGTGACATGGACAAGGATGCGATGGGTGGAGAGACGGGTAGCGAAACGAGATAGGTCGGGCGACAGGTGGGGTGATGGGTGGCAGGACAACAAAAAATTGCTACAGGTGAAACAACGAAAATGAGCTCGCAGCTGACCTTATATGGTAAAAAATTATTCGACCGAACAATTGTTCGGCCGAATAATCATTTCGCCGAATAACTATTTGAATTGCTGATAAAAATTACTGGTCAACAATCTGTTCTGTCAAAATTAAACGGTTGTTGTTAAAGTTTATTCGGATGAATAAAGGATTAGTTATTCGACTGAAAAACTATAAATATTGGGCTGAATAACTTAATTATTTAGCCAAATAAATATAGTTATTCGGCCGAATAACTCCTGCTATGTTGGTTGGGCAGCCGATTCTCATGGAAGTGTTACCCAACTATGAGTTTTCACCTGTATATGTTTTATACATGGTAGGTATAAAAAGTAAGCATAGTAATAATACCAATAACATAAGAAATAAATAAAGGTGCCATCTATTATTATTATTATTATTACTAAAAGAAAATTAAATATTACAGTACTGACAAGAGCCCAAATACGAACTAGTTAAAAGTTCATAAGTTAAAAATTAAAAGTGCCTAAATTTAATAAAAAGGCTTAAATCAAGGAATAAAATGATTCTTGATTTAACTTCCCCTTTGACTGAAAAGTATGCCTATAAAAACCCAAGACAAAAAGAGGCTTGGGGATATTTTATCATTTTGGTTCATACCATAATTCTACTTGAGTATTCTCAAGAGAGTTCCTGGAGAACATTTTTCCTAAGAGGAAAAAGGAGAATTGATTCAGAACCTGATATCCCACTCAAGGAAGCCTTACCTTAGGAGCTCTAAGCTGCTTGCATGTTGGAACCAGCTCGGGGGGATCCGTATTGACACTAGGAACGGTTCGTGGTCATGGTTGGGTGGAACGTGGTAGTTCCCAAGTGATACCGTTATCTATTCAAAGGTTATATTTGCCTATGAATTTGTTAATGTTGGGTATTTGAGTGTGCAAGTTCTTAGCCATTGAAACAAATTCATCTTGGAAGTTGGACTCATTATGTAATAACACATATAAATCCTTTACCAAAGGTTAGGAGCGTATATAGGAGGGTTTTGTTTCCCCATCTCATTATTTATTTACATATGTATTTATTTATCAAATGTTAGTTTATCTCTTCCTTCTTCTAAATAGGTTAATTCAAATATATTTTATTCATGTTGATTTAAGCACCATTAGTGCTATCTACGAAAGGGTTCTGTTTTCTATTTCATTTATGCAATTAAATTCATGTCTCTTAATTTCATTTCAAAACCTAGAGTTAACAAAAAAAAGAGCCTATATATTATCTTTGCTGGAATATTTCATATTGAAAGTAGACCCATGTTAATTACAAATAAACCCAAACTATTATCCATAATATTAATCTAATATTTAAGCCAAATATTATAACATAAAATATAAATAGATGACACTTTAAATTAATTATAAATAAAACAAAACTATAAACAAATCATTCTCATTCTTATAAACAAACAAACCACAAATTATAAGTTAAGCTATCGAGACCTCTAAAGGTCTGTAGGAATAATATAAGTAAAACCATAACCATGTTAATATTCATACCAACCTCCTAAAGAATCAACCATAGTTTAAGTACAAAATAATTCAAAACAAAAACGTAAATTACATTCAACCATATCATATCTCATAAGAGAGTTTTCCACAAAATAAATTAACCCTAAATTTAAATCACAAAACTCATTAACATATATCATATAAGAAAAAGGGACACAGGATCGAATCCTTAGGGAATTATTTACAAACCCAATTTTTTTCACACACATATCCTTTACAATCATCATGGCCTAGGATCGAATCTCGCGAATCTCACGACTTCCAAACCCAAGTTACTTTCAAAGCATGGATAACATCAAATCCTATAGGATTCATTAGCAGAGTTTGACAACGTAATAACTCATAAATATTTTACACATTCAACATTATAAACCATCGAATTCCATAAATGTTAACCACAGAAGAGAAATCATTTCCCATATCATTTACCAAAGCAAATATACAAGTTGTAAAGCTTTGTAACATAGCTCGATATAGTAATAAAACCCCAAGTTAAAATTACACCCTGTATCCATTTCATGGCTCATGCCCATTTATATACAAAACAAGAAACCATTAACTTAAATCAAGTTAAACCCTATCTGCACTAAACTTAGCCATGACATCATTTTTCCATAAAGTTAAATCCTCCAGTTATGGACATTCCAAATATACACTACAACAACCATAATCAATATAGTCGCTACGCTAATGGTAGGAACGCCATTTCTAGTAATGGCACGGCCCCAAAGCCAAACATCTATGCTAAATTATACAGGTAAGAAACTATTTACAAAAATAGAAGTTTACACAAAGTTAAACAGTGTGAAGACAAGAATCATAACCACAACTTATATGCCATAGCGAATGCTTCATACTAACCATGACCAAACCCAAGTATTCATTTACAGAGTTTAACCACACCAATCTCGGCCCGAAGGAGCTAACCCAACAAAATACCCAAACTATAATCACATCTTGGGATGCTTTACAATAATTACAGATAGACCATTACAGTCGCAACCCCTAAAACCCAAACCACGTATTCATTTCAATGATGAGCTTCACGCTCTGTCAAAACAGCCACACACAGAGTAACAAGTTTTAAACTTGTTTCGTAATAGGGCTTCGTGAAGGGTAATGTGTCAGCCACTTGGGAGACCCACAACCCACACCGTAAGCACCATGCAACAAACCAGAATGAATGATGAGGACTATGCCAAACCTATAAACTGAAACATCTAAACAAGTCTTGTGAAACCTATATTAAGGACATACCTTCCAAGTGCATCCTAGCTCTAAACATAACACCATGACACATACCAGAGAGGCAAGCATAGCTCACACAACAAATATGCAAATGACACATACCTTCACGATAGTCCAATATTAGGGATTGAGACCCCCATTTCCTAAGGCGCATTGACTCCTCCACCCTGTCCTCCATTAGCTAAAATCCAAAACCCAATTCTATAGTTCATGCCACACCAAAACGCGTGGTGACAAATGAAAGATGCATAATTCATAAACCCCAACATTTGTATCATAGACTTAGGATTTAGACATAATTCATGGAATATGTAATATGCCATGAATGGCTTACAATATTCCTTCGACATTATTTACAAGAACCTCCATTAACATAGGGCTACGATTTAATATCATAAGCTTTATACAAATAGAACATAAACCATAGAAATGTTAAGTACAGGCTCAAACTAAATCAAGGTCTTAATACCTTAAGTAATAATGGTAACCACTATACACATAGGTATAATTAAACCCAACCTTGCATAAACAACAACGCTAATGATCATAATAATAATCACTAAGTTAGATCTGGAGGTTTGTTTGTCATCCAAGATATAAGGTAGTGAGAATAGGAAGTATGTATTTGTTTCACTATTATAGTCAATTTTCCATCATCAAGTGCAATTGCACAAAATAAAGAAAGAAATGCATTAGTTCCATAAAGAACAAAGTAAACCCTCTAGTGACAAGTAAAAATAATTACCTCTCCAGATGTTTCTACAAGGGATACAAGTCCCGCCACTCCACCCCTTGACAATACAAGTTAAGTCAAGTTTATTCATAAAAGAGTAAGCAAATGACTTTACACACATACATGCAAATACATGATAAGAAGCATTCAGTAAATAGCATAACCATCTAAATCAAATTCAAGTAACATAAGGAAAACATAGAATTACACTAATAACCACATCGGGGAAAATATTTAGAAGAAGTAAGAACAACTTATGACAATTCAGTTCAGTGAACAAAGTATGACAAATTCTGCATAAGCTAAGATAATGGCCCATTCAGGCATTAATTAACTAGCCTAATCATTTTTTTTTCAAATTTTGGGGACATTACAAGTGGTATTAGAGCCTAGTTTCAACACTAAAAGACCAAATGGGCGTACCAAACATTTGTTCCAAGAAAATAAAGTAGGTTTTTAAATTTTTTTAACTAACATAATTTTTTCATGTTATTAAAAATTTTCAATTGTGGGATTTTAAAAGAACAGTTCAGAACATGAATAGTGAAGAGGACAATAGTTGGCAAGGAAAGTTGAATACCCCCACCCATGAAGAAGAACTGGTGGTGGAACTAAATTCTAATATATTGAAAACCATACAAAGTCTTCAACCAGACTTACATATTTTCAGAGAAGATAATCTGAATGAAACAAAGGAACAACAAGCAATTAGTGAAGCATTGCTGTGAAACATGACGGGAGGAATCCCACAGGGAAAACCCACTCATTGCACAAACAAGTTCAAGTAATAATTTTACCATAAAAGGGCCAGCAGCCTGAGAGAATAAGGAAAAGAAGAATATACCCCTAAGCCTCCAGGAAGAGATTATCACAGTCCTTCTAGTGATTATTCTATTTCTCCATGCAGAAAGAAACTGAGAAATGATGAGAATATCAAGGGGTAGTTCAGAAAAATAAAAGACCCAACCTATGAAGGAGAAATGAACAGATGGGAGAAAGTTAAAGAATGGCTTCTAGGTATGAGTAAATATTTCCAAGTTCATAACTGATCTAATGAAATTAAAGCTCGTCTATCCATTTATAACTTAGATGGTGGAGAGACTTGAAGCATACCAAGAAAGATGATTTAATAGAAATACGATGGAGTAATTTCCACAAGATTTTTATAGAGAAATACATGTTGAAATCGTTCTTTGACAGAAAGGTGAAATAGTTTCATGAGTTATGTATGGGTTCCATGACTGTGGATACTTTTATGAACATATTTTTGGATCTGTTACATTATGTGCCATACATCAAAGACGAGAAAGTAAAAATACAGTAGTTGTTAGGATGTATTCCTCCCAACTTCTAGGAAAGGATTGAATTTGACATGCCTAAAACGTTTGACACCACCTTACACAAAGCTAGGATTTACTATGAGCATGGACAACTGTGGAAATAGAACATCAACTAAAGCAGATATAGGTCTAAAAACGTATCTAACAACCACAAAATGGGTTTTAGTCCACCACCTTATAGAAAATATAACAACAGTTTTCCATCCAACAAGAACTTCAACAAAATAGGTACAAAACCATATGTACCAGCTCCAAATGCTAACAAGCCAGCAAAAAATTAGGGAGCCATGTTGATGTATTTGTAACCTCGGAATGTATTCATCTATGTATCTTATGTCTTGTAACCCGATGTTTATTCTGGGATGTGTCTATTATGTAATTGAGTCATGCTGTCATGCCCCGATGTTCTAATCAGGATGATCTATAATGTAAACAAGTCATGTCAAGTCATTGTGGGTAACCCTCCTATTGTCTAAGGGTTAAAGTCCCCGCAGTTCCGGGGCACTACTATTATTAGACTCTCTTAATGAAGTTGGCCCTAGTAGGGATTTAGTCATGTTGGGAAGTAGTATAAATAGAGAGGCGACTTCTCTATTTAGCACACATCACATACACACTCAAGTGTATCACATAGTTGAGGAAGGAGAAGACACTAGGGCTAGATAAGAAGAAGGTTACTGCTATTGGGAGATCACTTACTGTTTTGGGCTTTTCTATTTTGGTTCTAATTCTATCTCTGATGAAGTTACGAGGTTTTATCCATTTATGGTTTCCCTGAGAAAAAACACTGTTTTCATTGTCTCTTGTGTTTGATTGATGTGTTTGTTATTCTCTCAGTTAAAGATCCTAATAATGCTAGCTTAATGTTGAAAAACTAACATGGTACCAAAGCTAACCTGAGAAGAAGACACTGTGCATCTGCAGGAACTAGGGATTCCTAGTTTGTGGACCTTCCTCCACAAATTTTCAGCAAAAGTAAGGTGGAATAACTCTCCTCCTTAGGGCACATCTTTCTACCAAAGCAGAATCCAATTCTGAGGTTTTTCAGTTTTGGACCCAACACTACTACCGAAAATTAGGGCTTTTCAAAGAAGAGGAATTTTTCAGTGAGCCTAGGCCTGGATTGATCTCCTCCCTAGAATCAAAGTTAGGGATCAATTTCAAATCATTTGGTTGGATAGAACTCCAGAAAACCAAAACCCTAATTTGCTCCCAAACCAATACTGCAGGATTTCAACTCCAAATCCAGATCTAACATCTTGACCTGGTAAGATCTAAATATTTTGTATTTCCATTTGAGGTTCTCAGTTAAGATGTCTTATCATACCAAGCTTGATGAAAATCTTGAGGGAGCTGATAACTTCCGAGCTTGGAAGTATAGGATCTCTTTAGTCATGGAAGAGAATTAGTTGGAATCCTAGATCAATGAGGAGGTTCCAGTTCCAGAGGGAGATGAGGCTAAGGCCTTACATAATAATAAATTGGTTGTGGAAAAGAGGATCATTGTTTATTCTATCAAGGATCTCCTTATCCCACAGGTGTCCTATCTCAAGACACCTAAAGCTATGTTTGATTCCCTAACCAAATTGTTTGAAGGGAATAATATAAACTAGAAAATGACTCTGAGCAATCAACTGAAGAATGTGAAGATCCATAATGCAGAGACCATCTAGTCTTACTTCATAATGGTTTCTTATATCAAGGAACAATTAGAAGCAGTAGATGAAGAAGTGGAGAATGTAGAAAATGTGATGACCACCTTTAATGGACTCCCTAAGACATGGGACTCTTTCATTCAAGGGATCTGTGCTAGAAAGAAGTTAGTCAAGTTCAGTAGACTATGGGAAGAATGTTCTCAAGAAGAACCTTGGATAGCATCTTGAGAAGAGAATATGGGAAGTGAAGATCAATCTCTCATAGTACAATCCAAGAAACCCAGATCCAACCATCACAGAAGTAAGTACTCTCATCAAAGGAATAACTCTAGAAAATCTAGAGATAAGTCTAAGTTCATTTGTTATACATGTGATGAAAAAGGACACTTTGCTAGAGATTGTCCTAAGAACAAAATTAGCTCTCACAAGAAGAAGGCAAACAAAAGAAGACATCATGCTCATACTGCAGAGGATGATGAACCTTCATCGAAGAGAACCAGATATGAAAGTGAAGATTCTTCAAGCGAGGATGAATATGTTTTGATTTCCGCTCTCATGGGAAACATTACTCATGGAAGTGATGATTGGCTCATAGATAGTGGTGCTTCCAAACATATGACTGAAATCAAGGAATCCTTTATGAAACTCTCAAAACATGAATCATCTCACAATGTGAAGCTAGGAGATGACTATGAGTATGCAATAAAAGGTAGTGGGGAATCTTCCTATAAGCTAGACTCTGTAAAGTCTATAACAATGAGGGAAGTATTATTTGTGCTAGGACTCAAGAAGAACCTTCTCTCCATATCAGCATTATATGCAAAAGGAATGAGGGTTGCATTCATAGATGGTCAAGACATCATGTGGCCAAAAGAAAAGACTATTGATGATGCAATAGTGATTGGTGAACAAGAAGGAGGTTTTTACAAATTGAAGGGTCATTCAGAACAAGCCTTGGTCCATGACACAATAGAGCCAAATGAACTTTGGCATAGAAGGCTTGCACATGTGCATTACAGAGCACTACCTCTTGCAAGCAAAGCTATTGAAGGTCTTCTAAAAATACAAGCAAAACATGATGGGGTCTGCAAAAGATGTGCGAAAAGAAAGAACACAAAGAAGACATTTCCAAGTAGCGAAAGAAAAGAAAAAGGAATCTTGGAAATCATCCACTCCGATGTATGCGGTCCTATGTCATCAGGCTCACTAAGTGGGTATGCATATTATGTTTCTTTTATTAATGACTTTTCTAGGAAGACATGGGTTTACTTCATGAAGAACAAAGACGAAGTATTCAGCAAGTTCAAGGAATTTAATGCCTTGATCGAGAATCACACTGAAAAGAAGATCAAGACCTTTCGATCAAATAATGGCAGAGAATTCACTTTGAATGAATTCAAGGAGCTATGTAAAGAATCAAAGATTAAGAGGGAGTTTTCCACTCCTTATAATCCACAACATAATGGGATTGTAGAATGCAAGAACATAACTATCATGGAAGCTGCAAGAGCTTTGCTTCATGATCAAGATCTTCCTATGCATCTTTTGGTGGAAGCTGCCAAAACAGCGGTGTATGTACAGAACCGTACTCCACATAGAGTACTCGAGAACAAGACTCTTGAAGAAGTCTTCTTCGACAAGAAACCAAAAGTCAGCCATCTCAGAATATTTGGCTATCCTATTTACATACACATTCCAAAAGAGAAGAGAACAAAATTAGATCCTTCAGGAAAGAAGGGTATATTTGTGGGATACTCTGAAAGCTCGAAGGCTTATAGAATCTATTTCCCAGGATACCAGAAGATTGACATCAGCAAGAATGTGAAATTTGACGAAGACACAGCTTACAACAAATCGAAAAAGAGACTTGCTAAAGAACCTAAAGAAGCAGAAGCACCCAGAATTCATGATACAACCATGAACGAAGAAACTCAAGAAGAAGATCAAGAATTTGAAGAACCACAAAGACCTGTAGATCCACCTCTAGAGAAGAATCCTCATAAGAGGAAACCTCCTTGGCTATGTGAAATTATCCAAGGTGCAGAAATATATGGGGCTCCGGAAGAGAATCATAGAGAAAGAAAGAGGACCAAATCCTGCTCCGGGTATGTAGCCTTACTATGTGATTTCATTGATAAAGAACCTTTAAGTTATGAAGAAGTGGCAAAACGAAAATAATGGAAGGATGCTATGATCAAAGAATATCAATCGATCATGAAGAATGATGTTTGGGATGTTGTCCCAAGACCAGAAGGGAAGTCAGTTTTAACTTCCAAATGGATCTTCAAGATCAAGCATGCTACAGACGGTAGCATTGAAAAATATAAAGCAAGATTTGTGGCTCAAGGTTCCTCTCAAAAAGAAGGAATAGATTATGAAGAAAGCTTTGCACCTATATCCAGATACACTTCCATCAAATCAGTACTAGCTCTCACTGTAGTGATGAAATGGAAGATACGCCAAATGGATGTCAAGACTACCTTCTTGAATGGTTTAGTGGAAGAGGAAGTGTATGTAGAACAACCTCTTGGTTTTGAGACACATGACAGAGAGTCTCATGTGTGCAGATTGAAGAAAGCCCCGTACAGTTTGAAATACGCACCCAGGACTTGGTATGATAGAATTGATAGCTTTCTATCCAGTTTAGGCTTTACCAAGAGTAAAGCAGATTCCAACCTATACTACAAGGTTGAAGATGGAAACCTGGTGATGCTCCTACTATATGTAGATGATCTATTTGTGACATGTATGGATGGGTTGATTGCTGATACGAAGAGAAAGCTTGCTTCCAAGTTAGAAATGAAGGACTTGGGTATGATGCATTATTTTCTAGGCATGGAGGTATGGCAAAGTACAGATGGAATCTCCCTTAGACAAGGGAAGTATGCAATAGAGATCCTAAAGAGGTTTGGGATGATGGATTGAAAATTCATGGCCACACCTATGGCATCATACCTAAAGCTATTGAGTGATGCTTCATCAGATTCGGTGGATGCTACGATGTATCATCAGATGATTGGGTCCTTGATGTACCTAATAAACACGAGACTAGACATTTGCTTTGCTGTGAACACCTTGATCCAGTTCCTGATAGATCCAAGAAATTTTCACTTGATTGTTGCAAAGCATATTCTGAGGTACCTGAGGGGTACAGTTGATTATGGGATCAAGTACGAGTTCAATCAGAAGATTAACCTGGGGGGTTATGTTGACTCAGATTGGGCAGGCAGTGCCATCGATAGGAAGAGCAATTTAGGGTGTTTCTTTAGTATGGGATCAGGTGTGATCTTTTGGTTTAGCAAGAAGGAATCCTATGTGGAACTGAGTACAGTTAGAGTTGAGTATGTTGTAGCTTGTTCAACTAGTTGTGAGGTAGTATGGCTGAGGAAGCTACTGTTTGATTTATTTGATCTCCAGTTGGATGCTACTTGTATACATTGTGACAACCAGAGTTGCGTGAAGTTGTCAAATAAATCCAGTGTTGCATGACAAGTCGAAGCATATCAAGATCAAGTATCACTATATCAGGGATATGGTGCAGAGGGGAGCATTGAAGCTCTAGTATTTTGTGATGTATGATCAGATAGCTGATGTGTTGATGAAGCCATTTGCTGGGGTGAATTTTGAGTACTTCAAGGTGAAGCTTGGTGTTCTCCAGATCAAGGTTCCCTCCAAAGGGAAGTGATGATTTTGTGAGCCATTCTGACATAGGAGAGGATTAAGTTCCTTCCATGGTCAGATGTAAGGGCTGAGCCATTCTGTCATGGTGAGAGGATTTGGTTTCTTACATGTCAGATATGAGTGTTGAGCCATTATGATGTGACTATTGGATTGGTTCCTAAGTGATCAGATATAAGGGTTGTTGCCACTCTAGGAATGGAGGTGCCTGGTCAGTTACTAGGAAAACTCAATCTAGGACTAAGAAGCCATTCTGATGTGAGAGAGGGATGTGTTCCCACTTCATCAGATGTAAGGGATAAACCATTCTGTCATGGATAAAGGATTAAGTTCCTCCCATGTCAGATGTGAGTGTTGGCCATTCTGACGAGTAGGTCATATGTAAGGGCAACTGCCATTCTCTAAGAGAATGGAGGAACATGGTCAATTACTAGGTAGATCAGTTTGGGACTGGGGGCCATTTTGATGCTATGATAGGATTAGTTCATTCATGATCAGATGCGAGTGCATTCCCTTTCGATGCGATGTGTTTACACATGGTCGAATGTAAGTGCAGAGCCTTTCTGACAGGATGAGGTCAGATATAAGTGCTGATCCATTATGGCACAATGTGTTTACACATGGTCATATGTGAGTGTTGTGCCTTTCTGACAAGATGAGATCAGATGTAAGTGTAGATCCTTTCCGATGCGATGTGCTTGCACATGATTGGATATAAGTGCCGAGCCATTCTTGCGCAATGTGTTTACACATGGTCAGATGTGAGTGCTGGGCATTTTTGACAAGATGAGGTCAGATGTGAGTGTTGGGCATGCCTTTCTGACAAGATGAGGTCAGATGTAAGAGCTGGGCTGGCCATTCTGACTTAAGTGTCAGATATAAGCAATGATGAAGACCTACATGAAGGGTAGGCCTACAGGATTGACTTTGTAGAACTTCCTGTGACAAGAATAATCGAGATAGAACCATTCTGAGATAGCATGTGATGATGATCCAAACTTGATGATGATCTAGATCAAGTGATGATATAGATGTGATGATGATCCAGAATTGATGACGATCCAGCTTAAGTGATGATCCAGTTGTGATGTTGATCCATACTCGATGATGATCCATATGTGATGATGATCTAGCAGTGATGATCCAGTAGTCATGATGATGCAAATCCCGTGATGAAGAAGACTTGAAGTAGAAGAAGACTTGAAGACTAAGAAGACTTGAAGATGAAGAAGACTCTAATATGAAGAAGTCTTGAAGACTAAGAATACTTGAAGATGAAGATGACTAGATGATCCAGTCGATACAGAGAAGAAGACCAGTGCTGAAAATTGTGTCGAAAGAATACCTTCCTAGTTAAGAGGGAGTGTTGATGTATTTGTAACTTTGGAATGTATTCATCTATGTATCTTATGTCTTGCAACCCGATGTTTATTCCAAGATGTGTCTATTATGTAATTGATTCATGATGTCATGCCCTGATGTTCCAATCGGGAGGATCACTAATGTAAACAAGTCATGTCAAGTCATTGTGGGTAACCCTCCTATTGTCTAAGGTTAAAGTCTCCGCAGTTCTAGGGAACTAGGGTTATTAGAATCACTTAGTGAAGTCAGCCCTAGTAGGGTTTTATTCATGCCGAGAAGCAATATAAATAGAGAGGTGACTTCTCTATTTATCACACATCACATACACACTCATGTGTAGCACATAGTTGAGGAGGGAGAAGACACTGGGGCTAGATAAGAAGAAGGTTTCTACTGTCAGGAGATCACTTACTATTTTTGGCTTTTCTATTTTGGTGCTGATTCTATCTCTGAGGAAGTTGCGGGGTTTTCTCCATTTATGGTTTCCCTAAGGAAAAAAATTGTGTTCATTGTCTCTTGTGTTTGATTGTTGTGCTTGTTATTCTTTCAGTTAAAGATCCTAATAATGCTAGCTTAATGTTGAAAAAATAACAAGACAATATTTCCCCATTGCAAATCAAATGCTGGAGATTCCAAGGGCCTCATTATGCCCAAGACTGTAAGAAAAATACCAATGGGGTCTTACAAAACTTACAAGAAGAACCAATTGTAGAGGATATAGCTGGAACACCATAGATTTATGCAGCCTTTAATGGCTGACAGGAAGACCATCATGCTACCATGGTTGAGATAGAAGGTGGAACCTAAAGGGGAGTTTTCCCATGAACCTATTATTATACTGGATAAGAGAGAGGTGTAGCTCAGGAAGTGCACCATAGTCTAGTTGAAATTGTAATGGAAGCACTTTGAGGCCGATGAGGCTACTTGGGAGAATGAAGCCACCATGAGAAAGGCTTACCCTACCTTGTTTCATGATTTCATTCCGAGTCCCTAGAACACTTGGGATGATGTTGTGCCAAGCAAGGAGGGATGTAATATCCTGAATTTTAACATAACACTTATGGGCATAAGCCCCATTGATTATGATGTTACTTTGATGTTTTATTTTTGATATATTGGGTCTAATACCCCACTGCATATGAACATGATTATTTGTTTGATATATTGGGTGTAAGACAATTGCATATGTTTTATATTATTTTTTTGATTTGTTGGGAATGGAATCTAAAGCACATGATTGATGATTTGTTTTGTGCTAAGTGAGGAGATCTGGAGCACATGGGTAACTGATGTTTTGTACTGAGAAAGGAGCTCTGGGGAACATGAGTATTTATATTTTTGTTGAGTGAGAAGCTCTAGATAAAATGATTTTTGATACATTTTTGTTGAGCATGAAGCTCTGGTGCACATGAAAAAGATAAATTGGAAGTGTTGGGCATAAGCGCTGGAGCCTTCTAAGTTGATGTTGAGCTTAAGCTCCGGAACATTGGATCCTTGGCCATTGTATCCCTAGGTGTATCCTACAAGTACATCCTAGCATTAACGTTGAGCGAGGAGCTCTAGAATTGCACTAAGTTTGTAACTCCCTATTTTTAGCATTGAGTATGGGCTTTGGATAAGTGCTAGGAGTTACTAAAAATAATTAATTATGTCGAGTGAAAGCGACTCAAATAAAAAATTGATCTCATCTGACTTATTTTTAAGTGATTAAATGAAATTTCAAATTTTTGTATCTCATTAAGTATTGAAGAACTATTATCTTATACGAGGGAATCCAACATGAAAGGAGGTTTAGAGTTCCGTAGCCTAGTAGACCTAATCCCTACCTGAAGGCCTTAATAAAGAAAGTGTCCTAAGTTTAGGGATCATGTCATATGATACCTAAAGATGAAACAATAACAAAGGATATATATATATATATATATACAATTATATGTTTTATACATGGTATGTATAAAGAGTAAGCATAATAATAATACTAATAGCTATAAGAAATAAAGAAAGGCTCCATCTATTGTTATTATTACTAAAAGATAATTAAATATTAAAATACCTACAAGATTCCAAATAGGAACTAGTTAAATGATCCTAAGTTAAAAATTAAAAGTTCCCAAATTTAATAAAAAGGGTTAAATCATGAAATCAAATGATTCTTGATTTAACTGCCCCTTTGACTGAAAAGTCTTCCTATAAAAACCCAAGCCAAAAAGAGGGTTGGGGATCTTATATCATTTTGGGTTATTCCATAATTCTACATGATTATTCTCAAGAGAGTTCTTGGAGAACATTTTCCCTAAGAGGAAAAAGGAGAGTTTATTCAAAACCTAATATCCGAGTTACGGAAGCCTTACCTTAGGAGATCTAAGATACTTGCATGTTGGAACCAGCTCAGGGGGATATGAATTGAATCAAGGAATGGCTACGGGTCATGGTTTGGTGGAACATGGTAGTTTTGAAGTGATTCGGATATCTATACAGAGGTCAAATATGTCTCTGAATTTTTTAATGTTGGGTATTTAAGTGTGCATGTTTTCAGCCATTGAAACAACTTCATCTTGCAGGTTGGATTCATTTTGTACTAATAGATATAAATCGTTTACCAAAGGTTAGGAGTATCTATAGGAGGGTTTTGTTTCCTCATCTCATTATTTATTTACAGATGTATTTCTTTATCAAAGGTTAGGTTATCTCTTCCTTCTTCTAACCCAATTAATTCAGATATATCTTATTCATGTTGAGTTAAGCACCATTAGTGTTATCTAGGAAAGGGTTTTGTTTTCTATTTCATTTCTGCAATTTAATTTTTGTCTCTTAATTGTAGTTCAAAACCTAGAGTTAATAAAAAATAGAGCCTATATATTATCTCTACTGGAAGATTTCATATTGCTAGCAGGCCCATGTTAATTACAAATAAACCCAAACTATTATCCATAATATTAACCTAATATTTATGCAGAATATTATAACATAAAATATTAATAGCTAACACTTTAAATTAATTATAAATAAAACATAACTATAAACAAATAATTATTATTCTTATAAACAAACAAATTAAAAATGCTAAGTTAAGCTATCGAGACCTCTAAAGGTCTGTAGGCATAATATATTTAAAAAAAGAACCATGTTAATATTTCTACCAACCTCCTAAAGAATCAAAGATAGTTTAAATACGAAATACTTCATAACAGAAACATTAAATAAATTCATCCAAATCATATCCCATAAGAGAGTTTTCCAAAAAATAAATTAACCCTAAATTTAGATCACAAAACTCTCTAACATATATCATATAAGAAAAAGGGTCACAAGATCAAATCATGTGGGCATTCTTGCCAAACCAAAGTTGTTTCAGAAACATATCCTTTACAACCATCGTGGTTGTTATAGCTGATTTTACCACACATGGTGAATCACACTTTTATGGCCTTCCCTGTCCCTCTGCAGAATCCTTAGACCCCATGGACAATTTTTTTACCATTGATGTTTCCAAGATCATCCCTAAAAACATGCAATAATTTCCATACGCAGCTTTTAATACCTTTCTCGTGTATATACGCAGGTTTGACCCTTAAAACCGTGTACATTGGGATGTGTGCAAAAGGCCAAATGATTTTGAAGTTTTTCGGATCCGAGTCACTTGTATATTGACCTTCCATATGCCTTGAGATCACTCAGATTCAACCTTCCATTACCCCATTGAAGAGCTATATAAGGAACCCTTTTGGATACATTGAAGCGAGAGGAATTGAAGAGCAAGAAAACTATAGTGCATTGTTGTCGGAGCTTATACTTGAGTCTGCATCCCTTTGTCACTTGGAGCACTTTGTGTTCTTCCCAAGCTTGCCTTTTTCTGTAGAGTTTACTATCAAGATATGGAGGATTGAATTGTTGGAGGCTCAAGTGGGGGACTCAGTTTCTCCGATTCGCAGACGTGCTGATAGAGGTTGTCACTCTTGTAATATCTATTGTATATCAATAGAAATATCTTTTCCTGTCCAATAATGTGTATTTAAATAAGTATCTGATCCATGGATTCTTTTAAATGCTTATATGTTATTTATTATATATGCTAGAGTAGGTCTAACACAATTATATATAGCATTCTTGTCTTGTTTGTTGAGTGTTGAGATAGCAGTTTATCAATACAAGCTAGAGTTGGAAAGCTCAACGGGGATCTACATAAACCATCTGGAATAAGGTACGAATCGAGATTCTTTAGTGTTAGATGTTTGGTTTCTCTTGCATATAGGGAAGGATTGATTTCTGGAGTTAATCTGTCTATTGTGGTACCCAAAGCCATAGGAATTTCTCTCCATAACCGAATTGGTGACTCTGGTGGGGACATTCTTTGTTTTTCTTTGGGGTTTGGGGGCACAATGTGCTTGATATTATTGAATTGCTCTTTGTTTCTCCTTGTTTATGTGTTGAATTTGATAGTATGTTTATCCATTAACAATCCCCTTTATTGATTTGACCCTTGGCCTACTTTTTACCACTGTCTTTTCTGTATACGTAGGTTTTTTTCCAAAAGTCGCATACATACATGGATTTTTGGCCAAAAGTCGCGTATACACGTAGGTTTTTGCCCAAAATCCATGTATACATGCAGCTTTTTGGCCAAAAGTAATGTATATATGCATTTGTTCTTTAAACAGTCATGTACACCCTCCCTTTTGGTGAGTTTGATGTTGTGGGAAGTTGTTGGGTGGGTTGTGAGTGTGGTTGGGTCTTCCTTGGGTCTGATGTTGTCTATTGGATGCTTCTTTTGTGACCAGAGACTGCTTTTTCATTGATTTTTCTTTGAAATTAGTTTTAGTCATTTATCCTTTTTGTTTTTCCATTAGTGTATTACTCTTTTTGTCTCGTTGTCTTCCTGGGCTTGTGTTTTATAGCTGCTGCGGAGACTGAGAGTTTCAAATGACTTTTATTACTTTTTTCATTCTTTTATATTGAAAAATACAAAGTAGTTGCACTCTTAGTTGCATCTTAGATATGGATTTGAGGAGGTACTTGGATTGGATTGCTTGGATGAGAGTTGTATTTAGGATTTCATATAGGAAGGATTGCATTGACATCAAAGGACTGATTTTTTATGCATCTCATGTAGTGGCATACCATGTTTTTCATTTGACAAAGATTGCAATTAGCATTGTTTGTTATGGTGTGCATATTTATTTCACTGTTGAGTGATAATGTCATTAGTTGCACGGCCATTTCCCTTTGAGTAATTACAGTCAACTAAAATCAACGCATAATAAAATGAATTACACTCTTTTCTTTTATAGGGGTGCACCAACAAGATTAGGTTTTAGGGTCTTGGAATAGTTCATTGTGAGTAAATTCTCCAAGACCACTAAACGAAACATGTATGTGTCTGTCCAGGTGAGATTTAAGCATGAGGAAGTGTGAGCAATTATGATTAGGATGAACTCTAGTTGTAACTGAGTAGCACCGGAGATATTTCCAGGATTGTATTCATATATGGGGGCTCTTTCGAGAATTTGGGGCTTTGCTACCCTCCCCATACGGTCAATCCTGCATTCGACTGTCTACCTGAGCATTGATTATATTGAGGTGACCTTATTTGCCTTACCTAGGTTATCAACGGGGTACTCGCAGAGGTTATTCTGTGAGTGTCCTGGCCAGGTAGGGGTCGGACAGCACAATCGCTATATGCATTAAGCTGAGGGCCACTATAATTGGTTACATACCTCTGCTTGTAGTGTACGGGATTTTTGAGCCTCTCCTAGGAGAGACATACCTGCTGCATTCTAGAGCTCACATATCCTCCCCTTGGTTTGCTTGTATTTTGGCTGTATATTTTCTTAGGAGTGTGCTCTTTATGCACTAGTTGGCATTTGGGATCATGGTTACTTGAGTATATTTATGCTCTCTTGAGTTCGAGTCCTTTTATTTTTGGCATGCCTGGTATCTTGTGACCCATCCTTGGTCCTAGTGTGGACCATGGTGTCAGACTTGGGGGCATCACATCCCCTTACCCTGCTCATATATTTGGGAGTGGTCACATTCCGCCCTCTACTCCATTTGTGGAGGATGTTGACTCCCTTCTCTCGGTCTTTACACTGATGTTCACCCTCATAGGGGTGGTAGTGGATGCGTGAATGTTGGATCTACACCTTACTTACCTTTTTTATGTACCATCATTCACCTTGTTGTTCCCTTTGGGTTCACTTGACATGATCATTCCTCCCTATATCCTATAGTTTGGATTCTTTATTGACTATTTTGGGTTGTTTTGGACTAATATGGTTGTCATATAGGGTCCATTTTTTGTACACTCTCTCTGAGGTTTCGACCCGTTCATTCCTATCATAGGTATCATGTCTAAACTGACATATAGGTTAGTATTTCACATTCGCTTGCATTTTGCATGACCTTATGACTGTTTCATTTTAACCTTAGGTACGAACCCATTCCATGGTATCACAAAACCTTCGTGTTGTTGTTATAAGTGGTGCTATGTGAATGGTAGAGCTTTCCTATACATGGGTGTCCTAGTTAGCTCCCCCTTGGAATTTGGTACCCATATTGTGAGTCCTCTCTTAGGTTTGGGAGTCCATTGTATAGTATCACCATGACATTTCACAAGAGCCTCATACTCCTCTTGATATTTTGTTGGCCTATTTCCCCCAAAACTCCCTTATGTCAAGTTGTAATTACATTTTCATGAGCTTTTCCTGCCTCATTGAGCCTGATGTCGGCTTCCTTGACTTTGAGTATCAGCCATATAGCTCGAGCTTGTCTCATGTCTAGCCACACAGATCCATTTTGTATATCCTTTGCAGCTTGATTCCCTATTTTTACCAGGAGGGGACTTTCCCCCGAGTGTCACTATCCTACACATGTGTCCTTGCATTGAGCATAGGTATGTTCCGCTTCTTGGAACTAGTTTGTTTGCCCATTAACACTCGTCTCCTCCTAGTCTGTAACTATACAGCACTTTTATTCTTTTTCAAGCTTTTCAAAATATTTGAAAATTTCCAAAAAAATAAAAAAACCAAAAATCCGGATAAGAAAAGATGTTATCTTTGGAAGCAGTCGAGTTGTTTCACCTTCAAACAGACCACTGTATATCACATCCATTGGTTGGGTTAATAGTTTTACTTTAGGAGCTATACTCAATTTTCTGAGTTTATCTCCACCGACTGGTTAAGCTTCCAATCCCTATGGAGCCTCTGTTGATGCCTCCTGTGTTGTAGAGATGTCCCAGTTTGGTATATCAAGTCTATGCTACCTACATTTAGTCACCATTCGCCTTTATGATCTTGTTCGAATGAAGTTGAAACCTGATTCGGCCATTCCTCAGTTATCTTGACTTTGCATGTCGACCATTCCTGGTACTGTTACTAGTTCACGCACACTATGATCGAGTCCTTCCACATTATAAAACGTTGTTGAGTACCTCACGTTGGACGATGGGGGATGCCTTAATGCCCTCCTTCAAGCAGATTTCATCCCATCAACTTCAGATCATTTATTCTGGGATAGGAATCTACAGTCATTTTTTAGTACCTTGAGACTTACAGTCATCAGTGGCAGGTTCTCTCGCCATCGACAATTTTTTGGGAATACATCAATGTCCCCTGATCGATGGATTCTCTCAAGTGTTCAACGTCAACACATTTATTCACACTTGTTAGTTTGCACTCTAGTACCTTGATTCCCATTATCATTATCGGTGGGTGATATCGCGTATGTTAACAGTATACATCAATGACCGGTAATCAAATGATGGACTACTATGTTCAACCTCGACACCTCTATTCACATAGCAGGACATGTACTCGCAACGATTTGTGTAGAAGACATTCCAGATTGGTGGCATCTCATATATGCTACCTCCTTGATTGTGCCAGTGTTCATGAGATTTCAGCTCTCGTGACTTGATTCCAGTATATGCCAGATATTTCCAGCCATTATGGAGATCTTGATCCACTATATATCTTCAGCCTTCATGGAGATCATGATCCTTTATATATATTCATCATGGAGATTCTGAGCTATTTATATTGTACATGGCGATGACTACACATGTCATATTTTGTATCATGCCTATTCATGGCCATTGTACTCTTATGTATCCGGGATTGCTACATCTACTTGCAGTTATGTGTAGAGTTTGATCATTGTATTGTACTAATTGGATGGTTGGTTCTTCCATTGGGTTCTTCATTACTCCACTTCTGGGATGGAATTATAATGTATTTCAGCCATCGTATGACCCCTCTAACCTCACACATTAGAGGCCATCTGTTATAGTTGATTTTACCACACATGGTGAATCACACTTTTATGGCCTTCCCTGTCCGTCTGTAGACTCCTTAGACCCCATGGACCATTTTTGTACCTTTGATGTTTCCAATATCATCCCTAAAAACATGAAATAATCACCATACGTGACTTTTAATCCCTTTATCATGTATATACATAGATTTGACCCTTAAAACCATGTACATTGGGATGTGTGCAAAAGGCCAAATGATTTTGGAGTTTTCCTTGATGTGGATCCAAGTCACTTGTCTCTTGACCTTCCATATGCCTTGAGATCGATCGAATTCGACCTTCCATTACCCCATTGAATAGCTATATAAGGAACCCTTTGGATACATTGAAGGGAGAGGAATTGAAGTGCAAGAAAACTATAGTCCATTGTTGCCAGAGCTTATAGTTGAGTCTCCATCCCTTTGTCCCTTGGAGCACTTTGTGTTCTTCCCAAGCTTGCCTTTTTATTGTGTGCTTCTTATCTATAGATGGAGGATTGAAGTGGTGGAGGCCCAAGTGGGGGACTCAGTTTCTTCGATTTGTAGACATGCCAGCAGAGGTTGTCACTATTGTAATCTCTATTTTATATCAATAGAAATATATTTTCCTATCCAATCATGTGTATTTAAATCAGTATTTTATCCATGGATTCTTTTAAATTCTTATATGGTATTGATTATATATGCTAGAGTAGGTATAACACAATTATATATAGCATGCTTGTCTTGTTTGCTAAGTGTTGAGATATCAATTTATCAAAACAAGATGGAGTTGGAAAGCTAAACAGGGATCTACATCAACCATCCAGAATAAGGTATGAATCGAGATCATTTAGTGTTATATGTTTGGTTTCTCTTGCATATAGGGAAGGATTGATTTATGGAGTTAATCTATCTGTTGTGGTACCCCAAGCCATAGGAATTTCTCTCCATAACAATGGCCCAAGATCGAATCATGTGAAGCTAACAACTTCCAAACCCAGGTTACTTTCAAAGCATGGCTAACATTGAATCCTATATGATTCGTTAGAAGTGTTTAATGTTGTAATAACATACATATTTTACATAGTCTACATTATAAACCATCGAATGGCATAAACGTTAACCATAGAACAAAACAGTTTCCCTTTCAACGTTTCCCATATCATTTAACAAATCAAATATACAGGCTGTAAAAATTTGTAACATAGCTCCATACAGTAATAAAACACCAAGTTAAAATTACACGCTATATCCATTTCATGGCTCACAACGATTTATATTCAAAGCATGAAACCCTTAACATAAATCAAGTTAAACCCTCTCTACGCTAAACTTACCCAAGGCACCCTTCTTCCATAAATTTAAATCCCCTAGTTACGACCATTCTAAATACATACTACAACAACCATAATAAATAGAGTCTCTACGCTAATGGAGGGGATGCCATTTCCAATAATGGCACAACCCCAAAGCCAAAAATCTATGCTAAATTATATAGGTAAGAAACTAATTGCAAAAATAGAACTTTACACAGAGTTAAGCAGTGAAAAGACAAGAATCGTAACCATAACTTATACGCTGTACCGAATGCATGATATTAACCATGGCCAAACCCAAGTAATCATTTATAGAGTTGAAACACACCAGTCTCATCCTTAAGGCACCAAACCAACAAAAACCCAAAAATATAACCACATCTCTGGATTCTTTCAAATAATTATAGACATACCATTACAGTCACAACCCCTAAAAACCAAACCACATATTCATCCAAACGATGAGCTTCACGCTCTGTCAAAACACCCACACACAGAGGAATGAGTTTTAAACTTCTTTCGTAATAGGGCTTACCCATGAAGCATAAGGCGTTGGCCGCTTGGGAGACACATGACCCACGCCATAAGGACCCTGCAACTTGTAACAAACCAGAACGAAGGATGAGGAGTGTAGTGACATTTTCTCCTCACTACAAGGGTAAAAATGGCTCCCTTGTGCCTATAGGGCACAAGGGTAGGTTTCTACCCTTATAAAACAATAAAAGACGGAATGGAAAATGGTAAAAAACAAGATGCGAATTGAAACTAAGCTAAGCTACACTAGAACAAGTAAATGGCAGCTATTCTAAACTACATCTAAGAGAAAATGATAGGAAAAGTGAAAGAGAAGTAGTAATGGAACATTGTTGAACCCCTCTGCACACAGTGGGTTAGGGTTCCGCCTCCAAAACCTGCAAAAATAAGCCTATACTACTATGAAGACAACCTGCAAAAGATGTTAATGGAAAACCTGCAACTAGAAATATTGGTTAGAAAATAAAACAAGTAAATAAACATGCATAAACAAAAGCTATACCTCACATGGGTGGAAATGGGCCACCATGCCCTAGCTCATGGGAGCACCTCTCTCTTGGTTGGGGAGCAATGGCTTGGAGAAATGGAGATGGAGGAGAGGGAGAGTGGGTGGTTTGAGAGCAAGAGGTCTCAAAGCATCCACGGGTAGCATAACAATATGCAAATGAGGAGTGTTTTTAGAGTGACCCCCCACCCTCCTTATATAGTTTTTCCAAGGGGTTTTAGGGTTTTAAGCCCTTTTTCAGGGCTTTAGCCACTTCCGCCCTAACGTTATCCCCTTTCATGGTTTTAGCCCCTTTTTGAGGGATTTAGCTCCTGGGGGTCTATTTTGGGCTCTTTTTTGGGGTTTTTAGCCCTTTTCTTCATCCTTGGGCTCTTTTGGAGGTGTGGGGGTCAAATGGAAGGTCATGGAAGGTCTTATGGAGTGAAATGAGTGTTATGAGATGGTGCCCTTGGGTGGTGTAGGCAATTGAGAGCTGTGTGGGGGATTTTTTTGGTTAACAGATTGCCCCCTGATGTGTGAGGGCAGGAGCTCAATGTATGGCTGACAGACATCATAGGATTTGCTGTCGAGAGGTGGTGCTTCCGGGGCTGGGGCATGGTGGATTTTGGTTTTGTATTAATTTGGTTCCCATCAAAGGGTGAGATACAATAAATGTGTGACATGTATATGGACGAGGCGGGCATTCCCATGCTCGTGACAATGTCAAAAGAATCATTTGATCTATGATCTAAAATACAAGAGCCAATTGTATACAATTGTTGTTACAATGTTGGTTGCCTCTATGTGAGGCTGAATATGATACTGATCTGGTACATTGGACCCATGGAATTCTCATGGAATGCTACATATTCATGACTGATAGTATACTAGATCTGGAATGGTACATAGTTGTATGGACTCGCTAATTAAGAGTCAGAGTCTCTATGGTACAAGTATGTTGTATCAATCATAAAGGTATACCAAAGCACTGATGGGGATTTTGATTACTGTCTCCAATGCAACCTAGAAATCACAAGGGACATAACCTATTTAGGTCCCTCGAGTGGACTCACCAATGTGATAGAGTCGGGTGACATATGGGGTCTTTGACCAAGTACTATGTGGAACAAATCCTGTACGAATCTCCATGGTGCGATGATGGAGTTGAAGTCGAGCACGTGAGAAACAACCACCCCAAGAGGCAATAAGGACTCCTCTCAAGTGGTCCAAGGAACTCATCAATGATGCTAATGAAACCAAGGTACAGGTACCTCTGGGTATATCCTTTGGAATATGTGTGTTGGCGTCGACAAAGGGAGACCTGCCCCTAGTCAAGGCAATGATGTTTCCTTGACGAGGAGAGCGAGGGATAACTGAAAGGTGTGAAGCAATCTATGGACTGACTCACTGAATTGGGCAGGGGAGGGAAGGGAAAAACTGAACAGGGGTAGGCGTGGAGTAGGAGACTCAAACTTCCTTTGTCCGAAGTATGATGGTAGGGCAGACCAGGCAGCAAATGAAACTGACTCATAAGAATGGGATCATGGCTGTAATACGGGGCATGTCGCTACATATGGGAAATACTTGGAGGTGGAGGGCACTTTTGATACTGATGGGATCCAAGGAAGACACATTGCAGAGTACTCTGAACAAAGGTGACCCAATGTGGGGATGCTACCAAACTGTGTTTTGTGGGGTGGTGTCTACAGACACCGTTGTGGTACGATCTCGTGGATTTTTGGTGAGCCAGAGAAGGTAAGTGCTCGTTGGTGCTTTCAATTTTAGAGAGTCTGAAAGCATGAAGAAGACTCCAGTGGGGGCTCTTTTTCATTGATAGTCTCCTATGCCCAAAAAAGAATAAAAGTATACATAGGAGAGCTCGCCAATCTTGGAGGGGATGAGATACTTCTTTACCGTTGGTAGTCCAATCAGGTCAGAAAAGGTTAAACCTATACTGATTAGATGGTCATTCAATTACTTTTATGAGCATGAACGAAACCAAGTTTGCTCGACAATATTTTCTTGATGAAATAGCTGGAAAAGAGCTTAACGACAACCGGTGGTGAGATTTTTCGTTAAGTTCAGCCCCTTCTTCCCGAGAAAGCACAAAAGTATGTAGAGGGGAATGGTCTTGGCTTGAGTGTGCCAAGGAGGTCCTTTTCATGAAATGGTCTACATGTTCCACAAAAGGAGGTAAACGAGACGATGTAAATTCTCTTTCCTATACTTTTAGCAAGCAGGAAAAGAAGTAGCTGTGCTCGGTGATCTTTTCATTGTTTTAAGGAGTCAGAAAAGAGCTTAAATGAAACTCCAATGTGGTCAACTGACTGTGGTGGCACATGTGGTGCCCCATGTCAGGACAGTGGACAGAGGTCCAAAGGTCATCCATGCAGTATGGACTGAGCAAAAGGCTCTCAAACATACCAATAAATGTGTGGGATAGATCGCGGTAGAGGCTTGCGAGACAGTGCGACAGAGGGATGCAAACTGAGGTGGCTCTCGGACAGAGGTCAAGAGAGCGTGTGTGTGTGTTGTGGTGGATGAAATTGACTATATGTGATGTAAGTACATGTCCAGAGGCATTTATATGCCAAATATTTCCAAGGAATGAAATCATTTTGTGGACAGTGATCCAAAGGTCCGCGTAAGGTGTGGTGAAAAGAAAAGACAATCTATGTGTTAAAAATACTAAATAAAAGCTAAAATTACATTCCTAAGTGGGAATCGGCCCGAGAATACTTCTATGTCAAATATATGGAAGAAAAACAAAAGGTTTTGTGGACGATGGTCCAAATGTCCCCATAAGGTGCGGTGGAAAAATAAAACTATAACTATAAAAAGTAAAATATGGTACAATCCTTAACGGGCAGTGGCCCGATCGCTCGCATGAGTTGCGACCAAGCAGTGTGATACGAGTATTGGTCCATAGACACTCATATCATCATGTCATGGCTTGTGAATCAAGGTGACTTGTGGGAAATGGTCCCGAAATTAATTTGTTAAACATGAGACGATGGTCTCATAAGGAGGTGTAAATTTCATCCCGAAGGTGTGAGAGGTGTCTCGAACTGGTTCTGAGTGACTTTGGACTAGCAGCTGATGGTGGTGCCCCTGACTTGTGCTAAAAAACATTGAAAAACAATAAAGGGAAAAAACTACACTATAAGGGACTCATTAGGCATAGACTCTCTTGAGGTGGAGCCCATTGTGCGGCTTCTTTAAGAGTCAATCATCTGAGTCAGTGAAGAGGTGTTCCCCCTTACCAAGATGAAGGTCATTTGTAAGGCAAGGTGATGGAATCTGGTCTTTTATTGGAAGAACCGATTCCACATTATGGTTTAATTGGAATGGGGTAAAACTGGAGGCAATCTTACATATATCTCCGTCATCGCGTAAGTGGTGCCGGGATAGATCAAGTGGATCTTCCACGGCCAATGAGGCGAAATGAAAACTGGTGCTAAATATCATGAAAGTGGTATTGGTTGTGGCTTTTGTGGCCTTGTCCCTAGTCTCTGTTGGAGAAAGAGGGGCAGGCATGGAGATGGGAGGAGTCTTTCATGGACCTGGAGGTAGGTGCAACATAATCTCAATTGGATGGACATGAGTCAACACATCCTGGGCCTTAACAGTAGGGTAGGTGGTTCAAGGTACCACACAGGATCTCCTAGTGGGAAATCCTGTAGATTGCGGGTTGCTAAGACATACTTTCTCACGATCCTGAATGGTAGGCAAAGAAAAAGGAAAAGAAAAAGGAAAGGGATCACGTTGATCGAGAATGAACCCCATTGTTTCCCTATTAACTGAGGTTGAGGTTGCAACTTAGGTTGCAGCTGTGGCTATGGAAACAATGGAAGAGACAGGTCTGATGAACCATCATTGGAGATGGGGATGAGCTGGTTGAGGGAATTGGACATCATGTAAATGGACCTGGTGTCTGAAGAAGGCAGTGGTGGGTGAACTTCTTCGATCAAGGTGATCTCAAACTCAAGGGATTGGTGACGGAGTTCAGCAAGAGCCATTTGAAATTTGGGTAAGTCTTGGCAATGGTGGGAGTAATGTCCATAGAGGCCACAAAGGGCGCAAGCATGGTTTGTCCTCAATGCCTTGTTCTTAACTAGTGGCAAGATTGGGAGTTCAATCATGGGGATGTTTTCGTTAGTATCCATGGCATCCAGATGCACACTGATCACTGGGATTTCAAGGAAATCCTGAGTTGGGTGGCCCTATTTTTCGTAGACGGCACAAGGTGGTACTGGCCATGGTTCTGCGATGGCTTTGTTGTTATTCCCCCTCGCCCTTTTGGGTTAGGGTGGTGCAGATGCGGGTGCGGCAATTAGTCTAGGTGGATCGGGTGGGGGGTGAGACTCAACCACAATAGGTTGCACCAGAGTCAACACAACCTGGGGCATGGCTGGTTGAGCAAGTGGATCCAGATACCACACCGGGATCCCCAATGTAAGGTTAGGTAGGATTAAGGTGGCCATGACTGGTTTTCTCATGACACCAGGTGGGGGAAAGAGGAATGGAATTGTATGGACCGGAGATGATCCCACATAACTCCCAGCTGGTTCCATGTGGGGGTGAGGTTGTGGTTGCGGCTACACGTAATGCTACTAATACGGGTGATGTTGCGGCTGTGGACGATGTTGGGGTTGTGGTTGGGGTTGCAGTTGCAATTGCTGTTTAGGTGTTGTGGTGCTTGATGAGACCATGTGCAAGTCCACAATTTTCTTTTGTGGCGGTGGTGGTGGCACCAATGGGAAATGAGCCGTCATGGTGGGATCGGTAAACAACCTACGGCCCACATTCAATGATGGGAAGGCTGGTGTGTTTTCAACCATAGTGGTGGTTGAAGGGATGACATTAGCATGTGTGGTCACCCCTTGCGGCTCGGTGGTGGTAATGGTCACGATAACATTGGCAGGAACTATTAACCCTTGTGGATCATGGTAGGTGAGCTGGTCAACCGTCACAATATTCCCTTCGTGGGGGAACATCATGAGGCAGAAGATAGTTGACGCAACCACTTGCATGGAGTACATGTAACTCCTCCAAAGGAGGAGGTTGTAATCCAGTTGAGTGTTGACGACCTCAATGTCAATCATGATTGTCTTCCCGGCTAACGTGATGGGGACATGAGGGAGGATTCCTTGGGATTTAGTGGGGTGTCTATCATAAGCCTGCAAAGTCATGGAATATGGTTGTAGAATTAGTGATCCAATCTTTTTCCAAACCAAGGTAGACATGATGCACATGGATGCCCCATCATCCACTATGCATTGGTGCACAACCAAGTTCTGGATGGACACCGAGATTTGGAAGGCGATAGTGGAGGGCATGTGTAGCTCTCCATTTTCTGTGTCGAAGGTGATCATCTTGGAATTGGAGGGGTCTACTACCCATAGACCGGCTAGTAAGGCTTTCTGCTATGTTGGGCATGTTTTAAGTACCTCAAGAGAAGACATGGCGGTTGGTGTTTGGACCAAATCATCCACAACGCTATAGCTGACTACAACTCTAGCTATGGCATTATTGGTGATTCTGTGTATGGGGGGGCATGGGAATGAGGGTAACTGGAGAGGTAGGTTGGTTGTCTTAGACGTATATGTTGATGTTGAGTCAACAAGTTCAGTAGTGGTACTGTACTGGTTTCGTCTAGTTTGTAAGTTGACCTCTTCAGTGGTCATGGTCATTAGGTGGTGGACACCTATTTTGGATGTTGGTGGTGCCCCCGGAGCATCGGGATTTTCCTAGGGAGGGGTAGCGGTTGCCACCAATTCTTAGACTGGTAGTGGTTTTTGAAGGACCATGGGAGGAGGTCCTTGTGGCATCGGGTTCGGTTGTGCTTCGTGTGTGGTGTTGGCAGCCTGTTGGGCCTTGTTTCGAATTGCCTGCTTGGCGTGAACCATGAGGGGGCACTTGAATGTATAGTGCTCATCGACCTCACAGAGTGTGCATGGTTGGTTTGTGTGCAATGTGGCATTGCGTCTTGGTGCATTTGGTCATGGGGGGTTCTAGGTTGGCTAATTTGTTGCAGAATTGTTGGGGGGATTCGGTTGTTGACTGCCTCCCTGCGGTTGGTTGTTTCCCTGGTTTTGGGGCTAGTTATTTCTAGCTTGCCCTTGTTGATTTTTGGGGGCAGGCTGGTTGGGATGGTTTTGCTGTACAAATACTTGACCCAATGGGGCAGGTGGAGCGGGGGCAGGGGCTTGGACTTGTTGCACTGGTGGTGCATAGTATATTTATGGGGGTGGCAGTGCCATGAATGTGGGAATTTTCCCCACATACTGCTGTGCTGGCCAAGCCATAGCTTGAGCATGCTGCGATGGTGCAGGTTGTGAATAGGAAGTTGTCACTCCGGACTGAGACATCATTCTAGCATAGTCTGAGGCTTGGTTTTGGTAAGCCATGTTACCTAGTTGCAGTGCCATGGCAGGTGGTGTCGGTCGAGGCTGTGGTTGTTGGGAGACTGACCCTATGATGCCATCTGCTATGTGGGAAGCCCCTGGTGCATCGCGGTAAGAGGTACTTAGAGGGGGAGTGTCTGGAATGACAGTGTACAAGTATCCAGACTAGGCATAGATGAGGTCAAATTGTTGGGGCTTTAGTATGGCCTCTTCTTCAGACTGGGGATGTTCAGATGCGACGTCCTTTGCAATGGGAGGGAGCAAAGTCTTGAGGAACTAGTCTAAGAATATCCTGTCATCAAGTTGGATCTTACATAAGCTGTCACATCGCTGCCACTCATGGATATGATCAGTGATGTGGGTGGCAGTGTTTTGGTGACAGGATAACAAGATCTCCACCCCTTCATCATACCAGACAGGGAGTTGGAAATACTATAGGAACATGAAGGCTAGGGAGTTGAAGTCGGGGTACTTGGCTTATGGTAGCTCAATGTACCATTTGGCTGCGGAAACTATGAGGGTGCATTGGAATAACCTCAGCCTGATGGAGTCTTCTACGATGCTATTAGATGAGCACCATAGATGGAAGGTCATTATATGATTTTGGGGACATTCCCCGGCTTTGCCTTCAAACTTTGGGATGTATAAAGGTAGCTTAGTTGGCATGGGTGGCCAAAAATATTGGTGATGGATGGGTTCATTTTTCAATCTAGCTAGGTCAGGCAAGTTCAAAAGAGCCATGAATGGCAAATTTGACCCCAAGTTGATGTGGTATGGGGCTACACAGGGAGTGGGGTTTGCAGGTGTATAATGCATCTGCAAGGCTAGGAGTAGTTGTGGTGGTACCATGGTGGATGGGCCACTACCCCCAAGTGTTGTGGGAGGGATGGTATGGGTGGCAGGGGAATTTCCCCCCTACATGGTGGTAGGGGCAATGTGGGTGGTTGGTGCACTGCCCCCCTGTGTGGTCGATGGGACAATGTGTGTGGAGGGGCCACTGCTCCCATGTGTGGCCACTGGACCAGCTTGGCTAGTCACTATGGGTGGTGGTAATTAGATAATTATAGTCTACATGAATATGCTTGGACCTCTTGCCACAATGTGGGTGACTGGTTGTGATGTGGACATGGGTCCACTTGCTAAGGTTAGACCAGAAAATGGATCTGGGTTTACAGTAGCCATGGGGCTAGATGGTGTGGTGTGGACATCTGGTTCAGAATGATATGTGTCTGAATCAAAATTAGAGGTTGTATGGCCCTCTGACGGTGTGGGAGATATCTGAGAACGGCTATGATAGTGCCAACTGAGTGTTCCAAATGGTGGTGGTTCGCCTCTTAGGCGTGAGGAAGATCATGGAGGGTCAATTGTGTTTTCCTGTGTGAATGAAACTGGTGGGTATGAAATTTGGACCCCAGTTTCAATGGCTTCCTACTGGCTGAAAGTGGTCTCTTAACCACCAAGACTACCAGAAGACAGTGCTTGGCTTGTTCCTCATGGGTAACTATACTCAATTGGAAGGGGTCGCTTCCTGTTTCGCTTGGCAATTCCTCTCAGCGGCCAGCTACTTTGGGGTTCCTGTGGTACTCTTCACAATGAGTTTCTGGGTAAAGCCCAAGTACTTCCCATAGTTGTGGTAGTTAGGGACTTATGTCCTCAAAGACTGTAGATTTAATTGAACTTAGTGTAAATTTGGTAACTTTTAAGGCCCACTTAGCATCATGAACTGAGTTGGGTTAATTATGTGGTATGGTATGTTGGTTTGCTTGCTCGTTCTAGTATTTGGTTTTCAATATGGTTTATGAATTCATGGTAGAGTTCCCATCATGGTTTTGAAGCAAATGTAAATCAAAACTTGTAAGCAAATATTGTGATTAACCATGAATTGTTGGCCTAACTAAGTGTCTACCTCTCAGTGGTACCATTCTTCAACCAAGAGAATGCGTTGGGATCTCAACACAATGGGACTAATCCCATTCATAGATCCTCAGGTCATCTCCCAAGTGCTAGGTTCGTCAAGTAGGGAGGACGTTTAGTGCCGTGAGAATCCCTTCTTCTCTAACCCCCGTACCTTCTAGGTCACCTAGTTTTAATGGTTTAGGAAAAATGCCATGGAGTGCCTAGATCTATACGAGATGTCCCTTCGTCGTATCCTAGAATACCCCAAAGGGTGATGACTGGGTAGAGGAGGAAGGGGGTAGCAAGATGGTTAATTTTATGTTAATTTTAGTTAGGCTAATTCATTTTATTGAACCTTAATGATTGGATTAGCATATACACATTGTTCATTGATTTATTTGCAAAAAGTAAAAATTGAAATAAATAGAGACCTATAATGGTGTACAGAGGCAGCTCGGCTGCACTAACAGTCCTATAAAACTGGAAATTACTGCTAATTAAACTGAAAAACAACTTCTGTGTGATAGGCCACACATTTCTGACTAAATCCCGCGAGGGGGCAGTGATATTTTTCCAGAAATGAGCAAGGGGGTCGCACAAAATGCCAAAATAGCTGCAACTTGAGCTCCTAGGATGAATTTGTGCCTATCTAAGGATCAAGTGCACCCTGGGCGTGCCTTTCTGCCAATTAAGTGCGCCTTCCTGCACCTTTTCCCCCGATAAGAGTGACCTGCTCCAGAAAGGGGTGTTTTTGGTGCTGCAGGGTCAGATCTGGCTGACAGTAACTGGTACTGGGTCAGTCTGACTTGTCTCGGCCTAGGAAAGGATTTGACACTAACAGTAAACAAGGAAAACAAAAAATCTAAGAATATCTAACATAACATTTTGGAAAACTAGGGTAAAAAATGAAAAACTTGAAAAACTTGAAATTTTTTTCCCAGGGATCCTATAGGATCGACCCAGGGGAGTCGCCAAAGCTGTAGTGAGAATTTCTCCTCACTACAGGGGTAAAAATGTCTCCCTGGTGCCTATAGGGAACAAGGGTATGTTTCTACCCTTAGAAAACAGTAAAAGACAGAATGGAAAATGATAAAAAACAAGTTACGAATTGAAACTAAGCTAAGCTACACTAGAACAAGTAAATGGCAGCTACTCTAAACTACATATAAGAGCAAATGATAGGAAAAATTAAAAAGAAGCAATAATGGAACATTGTTGAACCCCTTTACACACAGTGGGTTAGGGTTCCGCCTCCAAAACCTGCAAAAATAAGCCTATACTACTATGAAGACAACCTGCAAAAGATGTTAATGGCAAACCTGCAACTAGAAATATTGGTTAGAAAATAAAACAAGTAAATAAACATGCATAAACAAAAGCTATACCTCACTTGGGTGGAAATGGGCCACCATTCCCTAGCTCATGGGAGCACCTCTCTCTTGGTTGGGGAGCAATGGCTTGGAGAAATGGAGAGGGAGGAGAGGGAGAGTGGATGGTTTGAGAGTAAGAGGTCTCAAGGCATCCATGGGAAGCATAATAATATGCAAATGACGAGTGTTTTTAGAGTGACCCCCCACCCTCGTTATATAGTTTTTCCAAGGGGTTTTAGGGTTTTAAGCCCTTGGTCAGGGCTTTAGCCCCCTTTTTGGGATTTTATCCCCTTCCACCCTAACTTTAGCCCCTTTTTTAGGGATTTAGCTCCTGGGGGTCTATTTTGGGCTCTTTTTGTGGATTTTAGCCCTTTTCTTCATCCTTGGGCTCTTTTGGAGGTGTGGGGGTCAAATGGAAGGTCATGTAAGGTCTTATGGAGTGAAATGAATGTATGAGATGGTGTCCTTGGGTGGTGTAGGCCATTGAGAGCTGTGTGGGGGGTTTTTTGGGTTAACAAGGAGTATGCCAAATCTACAAATTGAAACAACTAAAAAAGTGTTGCGAAACTAGTATGAAAGAGATACCTTCCAAGTGCATCCAAGCTCCAAACCTCGCACCATGACATAGACCAGAGAGCCGAACAGAGTTCACACAACAAAAATGCAAATGAGCCATACCTTCACGATATTCCAAGTGTAGTGATTGAGAGCCCCATTTCCCAAGGTGCATTAACTTTGCCACCCTTTCCTCCATTACGTGAACTCCAAACCCCAAGTCTATAGTTCATGCCACACAAAAATGCATAGTGACAAATGAAAGTCATGCAATTCATAAACCCCAACATTTGTATCGTATACTTAGGATTTAGCCATAATTCATGGCATATTTAATATGCCATGAATGGCTTACAATATTCCTTTGAAATTATTTATAAGAACCTTCATTAACATAGGGATGTGATTTAATATCATATGCTTTATACAAATACAACATAAAACATATAAATGTTAAGTGCATGCTCGAACTAAATCAAGGTCCCTAGACCTTAAGTAATAACGGTAACCAATGGAAACATAGGTATAATTAAACCTACCCTTTCATAAAAAAAAACACTAATGACCATAATAAGAATCACTAAGTTAGATCTGTAGGTTTGTTCATCATCCAAGCTATAAGGTAGTGAGAATAGGAAGTATGTCTTTGTTTCACTATTATAGCCAGTTTTTTGTCATCAAGTGCACCTGCACAAAACAAAGAAAGAAATGCATTAGTTTTATAAAGAACTAAGTAAAGATTGTAGCCATAAGTGAAACTAATGACCTCTCTAGATGTTTCTACAAGGGATATAAGTCCTGCCACTCCAACCCTTGAAAATACAAGTTAATTGAGGTTCATTCAGAAAAGAGTAATCAAACATTATAACCAATAAGTAAGAAAATGACTTTACATAGATATAGGAAAATACATGATAAGAAGCATTCAGTAAATAGCATAACCATCTAACTCATATTCAAGTAACATAATGAAAGCATAACAGTACACTAACAACCACATCGAGGAAACATTTATAAGAAGGTAAGAACATCTTATGACAATTCAGTTCAGTGAACAAAGTATGACACATTCCGCATAAGCTAAGATAATGTCTAGTTCAGGATGTAATTGAATAGCCTAATAATTTTTTATTTTTTATTTTCAAATATTGGGGACATTACACATAACCTATGAACACCCTGTGGAATGAGATATGATTGTTCCTTCTCCTTATGAGGCTAATGTTGAAGAATGGATCAACCCTTTTTCCACCATAATTGAACATGAAACATCGCAAGACTTTGAAGATAGTTTTCATATGAATATGGCCCATTATGATGAAATGGTTGAAGATTTGAGACTTCGTATCTCTGGTAATTATTCCATGATTTCTCTGTCATACTCATCATGTATCAGAGAGGAATATTGCACAGAGGATTCTTTTGTAGATATTCAGCATATGATGAACCTAGGTTATCACTCTTAGTTGTGCTCCTCAAGAAGCATTAAGAAATAGTTTTTCATCCCACTCTACCCTGCATTGGTAACCCCTTAATGATACATATGAACAAGACCGAGGAAGGTAGGTGGACAATTATAACTTTCATCCCTCAGTTTCATAAAATTTATTGTTTATATTTTCAATTGAAGCATGAATTGGTATGAATTATATTGTTGACAATTTCAAAAGTTCAAGTATTATTGGGGTTCCTAAAATGATTGTCAAAAGGATAATAAATGTACTTGTACGCTCAAATAAATGCTTGATTAAATGCTTAGACAAGTTGCGGCTCACATATGAAGATTTACAAGGTCCAACTCTATGAATAGCCTCCCAAGTTCAGGATTTATGGGTGAGTTTCAGGAAGCATTTTTTCTTAGAAGACATGTATGATGAATTCATCCCATACATAAGTCCACTAGAAGCATGGATCACCGAATCTTGTCAAATTAATGCTTCTTCATGTTAGATTTCTAACATTTAAGCTAGCATTATATTAGGATCTTTAACTGAGATAATAACAAGCACATCAATCAAACACAAGAGACAATGAACACAATGTTTTCCCTTGGGGAAACCATAAATGGAGAAAACCCCACAACTTCCTTAGAGATAGAATCAGCACCAAGAGTAAAACCCCAAAATAGTAAGACGATCTCCCGGTAGTAGTAGCCTCTTTCTTTGTAGCCCCAGCAACTTCTTATCTCTCAGCTATGCACTACAATTGAGTGTGAGTGAGTGTGTGATAAATAGAGAGGCTCACTCTCTATTTATACTAATTCCTGACTTGACAATAACTCACTAGGGCCGACTTCTCTAGGAGAGTCTAATAACCCTAGGGCCCCAAAACTGTGGGGACTTTAACTCTTAAACAATAGGAGGGTTACCCACAATGACTTGACATGACTTGTTTACATTATTAAATCTCCTAATAGGAACATCGGGGCATGACGTGATTCAAATACATTACAGACACTTCCCAGAATAAAAATCGGGGTACAAGACATAAGATATACAAGTGAATACATTCCGAAGTTACAAATACATCAACACTCCCTCTTAACTAGGAAGGTATTCTCTCGACACAATTTATCGAGACATGTATTCTTCTCTATATCATCTAGATTATCAATGAGTTCTCTTCATCTTCATCTTCAAGTCATATTCATCTTTAAGTCATATTCATCTTCA
The DNA here is from genome assembly GCA_001517045.1 of Pseudotsuga menziesii. Classification (NCBI taxonomy): domain Eukaryota; kingdom Viridiplantae; phylum Streptophyta; class Pinopsida; order Pinales; family Pinaceae; genus Pseudotsuga; species Pseudotsuga menziesii. Next base: position 69,636 of record LPNX010141500.1, read on the forward strand.
AGTTATCTTCATCTTCAATTCATCTTCATCTTGATCTGGATCATCACTACTGGATCATCATCATTGGATCCGGATCATCATCACTCGATCTAGATCATCACTGGGTCATCATCACGGGTGCTATCTCTTGATCCTTCTCATCATAGGAAGTTCTACAGAGCCAACCCTTTTTCCTGCTGGATTTACATCTATAGAGCCAATCCTTTTTCATACTAGATGTAACATCACAGAGCTAGTCCTTTTTCATACTAGATGTGGCATCTACACAAAGCCAGTCTTTTTTCATACTGTATGAGTCTTGATAGAGCTAGTCCTTTTTCATACTAGATGTGGGATCTACATAGATCCAGTCCTTTTTCATACTGGATGAGTCTTCACAGAGCTAGTCCTTTTTCATACTAGATGTGGGATCTACACAAAGCCAGTCCTTTTTCATACTAGATGAGTCTTCACAGAGCTAGTTCTTTTTCATATTATATGTGGGATATACATAGAGCCAGTCCTTTTTCATATTGGTTGAGTCTTCATAGATCTATTCCTTTTTCATACTAGATGTGGGATCTACATAGAGCTAGTCCTTTTCCATACTGGATGAGTCTTCACAGAGCTAGTCCTTTTTCATACTAGATGTGTCTTCATAGAGCCATCTCTTTTTCATGCTGGATGTGGGATCTACATAGAGCTAGTCCTTTTTCATACTAGATGTGTCTTCATAGAGCTATCCCTTTTTCATGCTGGATGTGGGATCATCACATACATCTTACAATGGAAGGAACCAATACTCTCACCATGTCACAAGGGCACAGCACTTACATCTGACCATGGAAGGAACCAATCCTCTCACCATGTCAGAAGGGCACATCAATTATATCTGACCATGGAAGGAACCAATCCTGTCACCATGTCAGAAGGGAACAACACTTACATATAACCATGGAAGGAACCAATCCTCTCTCCATGTCAGAAGGTCTCATCATGGACACATCACTTCCTCTTGGGAGGGATCTCGATTTGGAGAACACCAAGATTCTCCCTGAAGTACTCAAAATTCACCCTAGCCAATGGCTTAGCCAACACATCAGCTATTTGTTCATCTGTCGTAACATACTGGTGCTTCACTACTCCTCTCTACACCATATCCCTGATATAGGGATACTTGATCTCGATATGCTTCGACTTGTCATGGAACACCGGGTTCTCTGACAACTTCACACAATTATGGTTGTCACATCTAACTAAATATCAAATAAATCAGACAGTAGCTTCCTCAGCCATACTGCCTCACAACTAGATGAACAAGCTGCGACATACACTCCTTTAGCTGTACTCAGTGCCACACAAGATTGCTTCCTACTAAACCAAGAGATCACACTTGATCCCATACTGAAGTAGCACCCTAAAGTTCTCTTCCTATCGATGGCACTGCCTACCCAATATGAATCAACATAAACCTCTAGGTTAATATTCTGATTAACAGTATACTTGTGCCCATAATCAACTGTACCCTTCAGGTACCTCAGAATATGCTTTGCAGCAATCAAGTGAACATGTCTAAGATCTATCAGTAACTGGCTCAAGGTGCGCACATGAAAGAAAATATCTGGTCTCATATTCGTCAGGTACATCAAGGACCCAATCATCTAATGATACATCATGGCATCAACCGACTCAGATGAATCATCACTCAATAGCTTCAGGTTCGATGCCATAGGTGTGGTTAAGGCCTTGCACTCCATCATCCCAAATCTCTTCAGGATCTCTACTGCATACTTCCCTTGTCCAAGGAATATTCCATCAGCATTCTGCCACACTTCCATGCCTAGAAAATAATGCATCATACCCAAGTCCTTCATTTCAAACTCGGTAGCAACCTTTCTCTTTGTATCAGCAATCAACCCATCCATACCTGTTACAAATAGATCATCTGCATACAGTAGGAGCATCACTAGGTTTCCATCTTCAACCTTATAGTAAATTTTGGAATCTACTTTACACTTGGTAAAGCCCAAACTAGATAGAAAGATGACAATTCTTTCGTACCATGTCTTGGGTGCTTATTTCAAACCGTACAGGGCTTTCTTCAATCTACACACATGGGACTCCATGTCATGTGTCTCAAAACCGAGTGGATGCTCCACATACACTTCCTCTTCCACTACACCATTCAAGAAAGCATTCTTGACATCCATCTAGTGTATCTTCCATTTCATCACTACAGCCATAGCAAGTACTGATCTGATGGAAGGGTATCTGGCCACAGGTGCAAAATTTTATTCATAATCTATTCCTTCTTTCTAGAGAGGTCAAGAGCCATGAATATTGCTTTTTATTTTTCTATGCTGCCATCTGCAGCATGCTTGATCTTGTAGATCCATTTGGAAGTCACTACAGACTTCCCCTCAGGTATTAGGTCAACATCCCAAACATCATTCTTCATGATTGATTGGTATTCTTCGATCATAGCATCCTTCCAGTATTTCTTTTATGTTGCTTCTTCATAGTTGGAATGTTCTTTATCAATGAAATCACATAATAAGGCTACATAACTGGAACAGGACCTAGTTCTTTTCCATTCTATGTGTGATTCTTCTTGAGCCCCATATCTTTCTGCACCTTGGATAACTTCTCGTACCCAAGTAGTTTTCCTCTTGTGGGGATTCTTCTCCTGAGGTGGATCTACAGGTTCTTGAGGTTCTTCTATTTCTCGATCTTCTTCTTGATATTCTTCCTTCATGGTTGTGTCAATAATTCTGGGTGCTTCTATTTCTTCAGGTTCTTCATCAGGTCTCTTCCTAGATTTGTTGTAAGCTGAGTCTTGATCAAATGTTACATCCCTGCTGATGTTGATATTCTTGAATCCTAGGAAGTATATTCTGTAATCCTTCAAGCTTTCATAGTATCCCACAAAGATACCCTTCCTTCCTGAAGGATCTAACTTTGTCCTCTTTTCTTTCGGAATGTGTATGCACACTTGACAGCTTAATATTCTGAGATGGCTGACTTCTGGTTTCTTGCTAGAAAAGACTTCTTTAGGTGTCTTATTCTTGAGTACGGTTCTATACATACACTGCTGTTCTTGCAGCTTCTGCCCATAGATGCATGGGAATATCTTGATCATGAAGCATGGTCCTTGCATCTTCCATGATCATTCTATTCTTCCTTTCTACAACTCCATTATGTTGTGGATTATATGGAGTGGTTAAATCCCTCTTAATCCCTGAATCTTTTCATAAGTCTTTGAATTCATTCAAAGTGGATTCTCAACCATTATCTGATCGAAAAATCTTGATCTTCTTTTCTGTGTGGTTCTTGATCAAGGCTTTGAATTCCTTGAACTTGCTGAATACTTCATCTTTGTTCTTCATAAATTATATCCATGTCTTCCTAGAAAAATCATCAATAAAAGAAACATAGTATACATGCCCGCTTAATGAACTGGATGACATTGGACTGCATACATCAGAGCGGATGATTTCCAAGATTCCTTCTGCCTTTCTCTCACTACTTGGAAATGTATTCTTTATGTTCTTTCCTTTTAAACATCCTTTGCAAACACCATCATGTTTTATCTGTATTTCTGGAAGACCTTCAACAAATTTTCTTGCAAGTGGTAGTGCTTTGTAATGCACATGTGCAAGCCTTCTATGCCAAATTTCATTTGGTTCTACTGAGTATTGAACCAAAGCTTGTTCTGGATGTCCCTTCAATTTGTATATATCTCCTTCTTGTTCCCCAATCACTATTGCATCGTCAAAAGTCTTTCCCTTTGGCCACATAAGAACTTGACCATATACAAAATCAACCCTCATTCCTTTTGCATCCAATGCAAATATGGAGAGGAGGTTCTTCTTTAGTCTGGGTACAAACAATACATTTTTCATCTTCATAGACTTTCCAGAGTCTAGCTTATAGGAGGATTCACCACTACCTTTTATTGGATACTGGTAGTCATCCCCAAGTTTCACCTTGTGAGGTGACTCATGTTTAGATAGTTTCGCAAATGATTCTTTGAATCCCGTCATATGCTTGGAATCACCAATTTCTATAAGCCAATCATTGCTTCCATGTAAGATAGTTCCCATGAGAGCGGAGATCAGCAGATTTTCATCATCACTTGAAGAATCATCACTTTCTTGTCTGATTCTCTTTGTGGAAGGTTCATCATCCTCTATAGCATGAGCATGATTTCTTCTCTTGTTTCCCTTTTTCTTCTTTGAGTTCCCTTTGTTAGGGAAGAATTTGGATATGTGACATTTCTCATCACATGTGTAACATCTAATAGTAGACAGATCTCTTCTATAGTGTGAAATCTTACCTTTGGAGTGATGATGGTCCCTTATGGTTTTCTTGGTGTAGGATGTGAGAGCTTGATCTTCACTCCCCATATTTTCTTCTTGAGCTGCTATCTGAGGTTCTTCTTGAGAGCATTCTTCCAATAGTCTGCTAAACTTGACTAACTTCTTTCTGGCATAGATCCCTTGAACGAAAGAGTCCCATGCCCTAGGTAGACCATTTAAGGTGGTCATCACAATCTCTACATTCTCCGCTTCTTCATCTACTGCTTCCAGTTGTTCCTTGATATGAGAGACCCTTGTAAAGTAAGACTGGATGGTCTCTGCATTCTAGATCTTTACATTCTTCAGTTGGTTTCTCAGAGTCATCTTCTGGCTTATGTTCTTCCCTTCAAACAGTTTGGTCAGGGCATCAAACATAGCTCTAGGTGTCTTTAGGGAGGACACACGTGGTATGAGGTGATCCTTGATTGAATCAGCAATAATCCTGTTATCCATAACCAACTTCTTCTTGTGTAATGCCTTAGCCTCATCTCCCTCTAGAACTAGAACCTCCTCATTAATATAGGAGTCCAACTCATTTTCTTCCAGGACCAAGGAGATCCTATACTTCGAGGCTCGGAAGTTATCAGCTCCCTCAATATTTTCATCAAGATTGGTATGATGACACATATTAACTGAGAACCTCAAATGGAAATACAAAATATTTAGATCTTACCAGGTCAAGATGTTGGATCTGGATTTGGAGCTGAATTTCTGTAGTGCTAGTTTAGGAGCAGATTAGGGTTTGTCTTTTCCAGAGTTCTGTCCAACCAAATGCTTTAATCTTGATCTCTAAACTTCTATTTTGAGGAGGAGATCAATCCAGGATTTGTGGAAATTGAACCCAGGTGTTAGAACAATTACACTCACAACAATTGCCAATTACACATTCAAATTACTCACAAAAGGAGACTGAATATGGAGCAAAACATTAATATGTATTGAATAAGTGTAAAATAGCCAACCCTGTGAAGTCATAGGCTACCAAAATAAATAATTACATGATATATCCAAATTCATAAGGATTCCATTCGAATTTGGTAAAAAGCAGGCTTACTAAATCTAAGCAAATCCCCCATAGGTGCATAAAGCAGTTTCCAAAACTGTCTAGGAGCTCATGAATTGGAAAAATAAATTAGGCAAGCCAATAGGTGGTGGAAGCAAAACTCATACATGCTTTTCATAGAAGAAAAGAGTGGAGGATGATGAGGACAAAAAACAAGTTAACTTCACCTAGTCAAACTTTCCCAATTGCCTTAAAACTCAGAAAAAACAGGCAATAAAGCAGAAAAAGCAGACATGCACTAGGGAGGCCAGGAATAAAGCAAATTTGATTCCAAGAGGTTTCCCAAGTGCTCCATGACTCAAATTTATCAATTTTTACCACTATGGATATGTGGAGGACAACTTGCATAAGGTGGAATATGGAAACTAGGCAAATAAGACAAAAATTGAATTAATTAATGTCTAAGATAGCTAACTATGGGTTGATTATTCTAACACCCCCCCTTAAGCCTAAATTATGAGTAAAATATCAGAAAATTATAGGGCCTAGCAACAAGGCTTAGTCACCCTTTAAATACTGCATGTCCATTTAACCAAGGAAAGAGGCAAAAACCCAGTGGGAAAAATCCTCCCTTAAACATGGACAGTAAAACAAAATTTGGAGATCTTGTCATCACTCATGCTTCACAGCATGATCAGCAATCCCCAGTAGTGATTTGAGATTGCTGAATTTCTTCTCACAAAAAACTTTGGTGAAGATATATGCTACTTGTTTTAAAGATGAAAAGAAGAGTAGGTGAAGGGTGCCATCATGCACAAGTTGTCTGATGTAGTGCATATGGATCTCAATGTGTTAGTTTCTCTGCTTTTGAACTGGATCATTGTAGATTTGAATGGTACTCTAATTATCACAATAGATAGTAGTTGAGTATTCTGATTTGAAGCCACACTCTCCAAGTAACCCCTGCAACCATAGACATTGAGTTACTGCATTTACAACTCCTCTGTACTCTACTTCTGTAGATGAGAGTGCAATGGCACTCTATTTCTTGCTTGACCATCTGATTGGCCCTTCTGCAAGAATGAACACATATCCTGATGTTGACTTTCGATCTGTGCTATCACCTGCCCAATCACTGTCAGTAAACCCAATAAATTCAAGATCAGATTTAGCTTTGTAGAAGATCCCATGAGTCCTTGTTCCCTGAACAAAGTTAACGATCCTTTTGGCTGCTCTCCAATGGATCTCATGAGGCTGATCCATGTATATTGAATCCACACTTACTGCATAAGAAATATCAGGTCGAGTAAGTGTAAGATACAACAAACATCCAATCAATTGCCTATACAATGTATTTTTACCATAGGTGAAGAATCATCTTCTTCAAGATTAACTCCTGAAAGGAAAGGAGTCTTGCTTGGCTTGCAATCCTTCATATTGAATTTTTTTAGCAAATCCAAGGCATACTTGCACTGATGTACTTTGATTCCTTCTTTTGTTTGAGCAATCTCGAGCCCCAAGAATTGGCTCAATAAGCCCAAATCAGTCATTGAGAAGGCATGGTTCATTGCATCCTTCAAAGAAACAATTTCATCCTTTGAGCTTCCTATAATCAGAAGGTCATCAACATAAAAAACAATGATCATTAATGAACCATGAATCAGCTTCAAATAGACATTTGGATCTGATTTGCATCAAACAAAATTCAGTGATAGTAGAAAGCTATCAATCTTGCCATACCAAGCCCCGGGGGATTGCTTAGGCCCATACAATGACTTCTTTAGCCTGCACAAAAGAGATGGGTTAGTAGAAAATCCTTGAGGATGCTGCATGTAAATCTATTCAGTGAGATCTCCATTCAAGAAATCACACTTCACATCCATGTGGTGTACCTCTCACTGCTTTGAAGCTGCAATGGCTAAGGCTAGCCTGATGGAGTCCATCTTTGCCACTGGTGCAAAGGTCTCATTGTAGTCTATGCCATGTACCTATGAGTATCCCTTGGCTACCAATCTGGCCTTGTACTTCAGATGTGAACCATCAGCAGCAAATTTGGTTTTGTACACCCACTTACATTGAACTAGCTTCCTCCCTGGGGGAAGATCAACCAGCTCCCAAGTGTTGCTCTTCTGGAGTGAGCTGAACTCTTCTTCCATGGATGTTTTCCATATTGGATCATTTTCTACATCTTCATATGTCTATGGATATGATTCAAATATCAGATAGAATTTCTCTGCAAACATAGGGTCTTTCATGCACAGAGCATTCTCAAACTGAGATCTAGTCCTCCTAGGATCATTAGGATTTCTAGCTAGTTCTCCAGCTGCATGAATGGTATTGTCTGCCCATTTTGGTATTGTAGGACTGTTAGGATCTGCAATTAAATAATCATTATCATACATATCAGAATCAACATGTTCAACTATCTCTTCACTTACATTCATAGGTTCTGGTGGTGAAGAGGATTCTCCAACTTCCACTGTTGCTAGGGGCTCTTCTTGAAACTGAACACACCTTTCAATGAAGGATTTGTTTGTGCTAAAATTGATCATAATGTAACCTTTTGAATCTTCAGAGTACCCAAAAAATAAAAACTCTTGGCTTTGGGGCTGCAAAGCCTTCCTCTTTTCTGTTGGAATTCTAGCCCAAGCCCTTGAGCCAAAAATCCTGAAATGGGTCACATCTGGCTTGTGCCCACTCCATGATTCGAAAGGAGTCATACCATCAAGATGTTTATGAGGCACCCTATTCTGGATATAGGCTGCATAGTTTATAGCTTCATCCCAAAACTTTGGTGTCAAAGTCTTAGCCTCCATCATGTAGGTTGTCGTCTCTTTCAGTGATCTGTTCTTCCTCTTAGCAACACCATTCTGCTGTGGTGTGTAAGGGATAGAATTCTGCATCTGAACACCTGCATCTCTACAATATTGAATAAACTCAGACTTGACATACTCACCACCATTTTCATATCTGAGGACCTTGAGTTTCCTCCCAGACTAGTTTTCAACCAAAGCCTTAAAGACTTTGAAGAGGCCAAAAACTTCAGACTTGTGTTTCAGGAAGTAAACCCAGCAATACCTAGAAAATTCATCTATGAATGTCAATGTATATTTGGCTTAAATCATTGACATATGAGGAAATGGGCCAGCAACATCACTGTGGATCAACTCAATAGGTGCAAAGGTTCTCTCATGACTAGCTTTCTCAAATTTATGCTGTGGGTGTTTTCGTAAGATGCAACCTTGACAGACTCCTTTGGAAAACTTAATCTTTGGTAACCCTATGACCATTTTTTTTTCACGAAGATCAGAAAGATACTTATAATTTAGGTGGCCAAATATTTCATGCCAAATCTTGCTTGCCTCATTAGCATGAATCAGAAGAGCAGAGGGGTTTGAGTAGGGTAGGAAGTGTGAGAACATGTATACCTTTGAAGTGTGATTTGCAACTCCTTTTGCAATGACTTTACCACTTGAGATCTCTGTGATCTCAAATTCATCAGGGGAGAATATGAACTTCTTTAGAGACCCTGTGTGGGTCATCTGATACACTGATAAGAGGTTAGAGGCAAGACCTGGAACATACAACACATCGCTGAGCTTACCATGGTCAAGATCAATCCTCCCTTTGCCCAAACTTTCAGTGAGAGAGTCATCTCCTAGTACTATTGGTGGACCTTTCGACATGTCAAGTGAGGTGAATGCCTCCTTGGTTGAAACCATATGTCTTGAAGCTCCAGAATCAATGATGAAACTAGGTGAGCTTGATGTTCTAGAAACCAATGCATGAACTCTCTCTCTGTCTTCTGAATTTGATACTCCTTCCCTCTTCTTTGAGCTATCTGGAAGGGAGATGCCATTCTTCTCCAGGAGTTAGGTCAGCATGTCTATTTTCTTTTTCATGCAGGAGCGTTCAGAATGATTTCCCTTACTGCAGTATGCACACTTGCTCATTTCTCCTTTGTTCTTCTTCTTCTGGGGGTTCTTCTTGGAACCTTGAGGCTCCTCTGGAGACTTGTTCTTGTCTCTCTTTTGCTCAGCTATCTTTTTCTCTTTCTTCTTGCTTTTTGATTCCACCCTCAAATCTCCAGCAACCAGATCTTGGTATTTGGATGGTTTGATGGTGCCCATCATCACCAATTTATCTTGTTCTTGTGTGAGAGATTCCATGAAATATGCAAGGCTAGGAATTTTCCAGGCTTGACCTGTCAACTTTGTGGCATAGAAGGTTGAAAAAACACTGAATAGTTAGGGCGAAGCTTTGAGATTATGGCCAAAACCAGTTTTTCATCCTTCTTTTCGATCCCACATTGTTTTAGGTGCAAAACAAGTGCTTTGAACTTGGAAAAGTAGAGTTGCATGGATTCAAAGCTATTGGGACTCAGGAAGATCAATTCATTTTCAATATGACGTCCGCTCATCTCATCTGTCTTACCAAAAATATCAACAAGCTTCTCCCATACTTCATTCGGTGATGTCAATCCATCAAGATGGAAAAGGAGGTCTCTGAATATGCTCAGACACAGGAGACCATAGGCCTCATCCCTCCTGTTGTGCCATTTAATCTTCTATGTAGCTGCATTGGGATCTCCTTCTATTTCCATAGTCACTCTATAGAGGCCTTTCACTCTCAACAGTATCTCCATCTCTGCTTTCCATTCAAAGAATTTAAATGGAGTCCAGATGATCTTCTGAGATTGATCCATAGCTCAGAAATTGTCCCGTCAGTCAGCAGAATGCTCCCAGTCAATGATGTTGAACCTGCAATACAAATTGGAAGGATATAAATAGATCTACAAAGGATCTAATACCATGTGGAAATTGAACCCAGGTGTTAGAACAATTACACTCACAACAATTGCCAATTACACATGCAAATTACTCACAAAAGGAGACTGAATATGGAGCAGAACACTAATCTGTATTGAATAAGTGTACAATATCCAACCCTGTGAATTCATAGGCTAACAAAATAAATAATTACATGAGATATTCGAATGCATAAGGATTCCATTCGAATTTGGTCAAAAGAAGGCTTACTAAATCTAAGCAAATCCCCCATAGGTGCATAAAGCAGTTTCCAAAACTGTCTAGGAGCTCACGAATTGGAAAAATCAATTAGGAAATCCAATAGGTGGTGGAAGGACAACTCATACATGCTTTCCATAGGAGAAAAGAGTGGAGGATGATGAGGACAAAAAACAAGTGAACTTCACCTAGTCAAACTTTCCCAATTGCCTTAAAACTCAGAAAAGCAGGCAATAAAGCAGAAAAAGTAGACATGCACTAGGGAGGCTAGGAATAAAGAAGATTTGATTCCAATAGGTTTCCCAAGTGCTCCATGACTCAAATTTAGCAAGTTTTACCACTATGGATGTGTGGAGGACTACTTGCATAAGGTGGAATATGGAAACTAGGCAAATAAGACAAAAATTGGATTAATTAATGTCTAAGGTAGCTAACTATGGGTTGATTATTCTAATAGGATTGGGCTTACTCAAAAATTCCACTTCTGTGGAAATCCCTAATTTCCAGCAGCAGTGTCGATTCCAAAATTGAAAAATCTCAAGATTAGACTCCGATTCGTCAAAAAGATGCGCCCTAGGGAGGAGAGTCAGCCAAACCTTCTTTTACTGAAAATATGTGGAGAGAGATCCAAAAAGTAGGAATCCCTAGTTCCTGCAGCTGCACGGTGTCTTCTTCTCAGGTTAGCTCTGATACCATGTTAGATTTTATCATTTAACCTAGCATTATATTAAGATCTTTAACTAAGAGAATAATAAGCACAACAATCGGACACAAGAGACAATGAACACAATGATTTTCCTCTGGGAAACCATAAATGGAGAAAACCCTGCAACTTCCTCAGAGATAGAATCAGCACCAAAAGTAAAATGCCAAAATAGTAAGATGATCTCCTGACAGCAGTAGCATATTTCTTTCTAGCCCCATCAATTTTTTTTCTCTTAGCTATGTGCTGCAACTGAGTGTGAGTGAGTGTGTGATAAATAGAGAGGCTCATTCTCTATTTATACTAATTCCCAACTTGACAAAAACTCACTAGGTCTGACTTCTCTAGGAGAGTCTAATAACCCTAGGGCCCCGTAACTGCAGGGACTTTAACCCTTCAACAATAGGAGGTTTACCCACAATGACTTTACATGGCTTGTTTACATTATTGAATCTTCCAATAGGAACATTGGGGAATTACATGACTCAAATACATTACAGACACTTCTCGGAATAAACATCGGGATACAAGACATAATATATACAAGTGAATACACTCCGAAGTTACAAATACATCAACACTTCGTGGCACCAATTTCAAGTATTCCAGGTTCTTAATAAGGTTCAGTTTCATGCACTAATCCAGATGAAGATTTCGGTACAAACTCAACATTTCATCAATTAAGTATTGTCATGGATTACACTAAAGGACAAAGGTAAGATATTAGGTATGAATTGCTTACTCAGATAGTTACATTAGTGGTATGATTTCACCTTACCTACTTTGATTGATAGTTTTAGGTTAGGTAGTGTTAGTTGCATTAGGCATATTTTTTTGCATTGCATTCGATGTCTTTTCACTATTTAGTTAGTTTTCATTGTTCTTAGTTTGTTTCCCTCATTTTGTGAACAAGGCATGACGAAAGTGTCTACCTCTAGATGCTTTTAATACTTTTGGACATTTGATATGTGTGTAGGTCTATGCATACCAGTAGATTCATATGTTCTAGATCACTCTCGGGAAGATCACTCATCCCATAGTTGGAGATAGTGTTATGCTGCACATGTACCCAGCGCACCTTTAGGTGTACCCTAGGGATAGAGGGACAATTTTTTCAACCACAAGGGGTGTTATCAAGAAATGGTGGTCATGGTTGGGCCTCTGTTCATCCTTTAGGGGTACTATGGATTAACGACACTGATAACTGCCCTTTATAGGGTATTTTAACCTTAGGGTTGGTGTCGAGGGCCCCTAAGGGTTTACCACTGGGTCTCATTACTCCATATCATGCTTGTGTGCTCTCGTGGTCTCCATTGTAGCTATGAGATGTTTTTCCTCATTCATGGCCACTTCGTACACCTCGTGACCCTTCATTTAGTGGGTAATTTCTCTCCCTGTCCTTATTTCATTAGAGGACGACATACTCGACGCTAGGTTGTCTTCATGCTTTGAGGGAGTTTAGGGATCTACAACATTATAGGGGTTAGATGGTGTATAATTCCCTCCCTAGAGTTCACTCTAGCCTTACATTCAGAGTGATTCACTTATTTGACCATGTTTTGGCACCTGGGGGTGAAAATACCCCACGTAGCCTACCTTAAGACCATGTTAGGCTATATTTTATTATTATTTTCTTTTAATTTTCAGTTGACATTTTTATAAGTTCAAATTCACTTGTTTTAAGGCGTTCCATCCTTGATTTTATTTAAAGTGACTATGAGATCATATAAATAGATCTCCTCACTTTCATTTTTAAATCAAAACTTATGGGATAATACATTATGCACCTGTTTTAACCCTTCTAGGGTTTCTTTGGAAGGATGCGCTTCTCTTGAGGAAGTTTTCTGGTTAATGCAAGCTATTTTCTGGTAATTATTTGGTGAATCCTTGCTTTTGGTGATTCTTTGATTTGATGGATGAACACGAGCACTTAGAGATGAGGATTCTTATATTCTTGTTTCAATGTCAGTGGATGTGCATGTTTGAGTCTTAGTCGTATCCATAGAGCTGCACTTTTCCCTTGGTTAGGACATTTCCTTCCTTCTTGTCACCTTAGCAAGCTAAGGCACATATCGATGTGAGGGTCCCCTAGGGTTTCTCCTTATTTTTTCTAGGCTAGTTGCTTGACCTAGGAACCAATTCCTCACTAGGTTAGCCATCCTTCCTTGATACTCTATGTTCGATAGGGATTTTTCTAGGGTAGGGATTACCTTAGTTTTCAGACATTCTTTTTCACAAAACCTAGCATCCAGGGTTAGTCTCTCTTGCATTTGCATGTGTAAATTTTCATTTTCATTGTATAATTACACTTAAATGTAGGTTTGCAATTTTATGTTATAAACCTTAGAAAATCAAAAACTTATTTTTTCGATTTTTTGGACCTCCTAAAATTTCGGTCCTCTCTCCTACAATTTCTCCCTTCCCTATTTGTCCCTTGGAACCCTAGGTTGAAAGTTTTGTAAGCCCCAAAAATTCAAAAAAAACTAAAATCTATCCTAAAACCCCCAAAACAACCCTCTAACCTAAGCCTTAACCTATCCCTAGTATGCAGAAACATCCCATAGCTCCTCTCTCTCTCCCTCTCTACATCTTTGGGTCTGTTCCTTGCCTCTTTCAACCTCGATCCTCTTTATTGCAGACCTAAGTTGGACTGCGGTGACCATAAGGTGTAATTAGTTGGCCATATTTTATAGGAATCAACAAACCCAACCTTTTTCAACCTGAGTCCACCTTTCTCCTAGTGTATTAGCACACACACTAACAACCCTTCTAGTGTTTAACATTCATAACTTCATGGTTATCTTCTACTGCTGATATTTATGACAGTAATTTTATTGTTAGTCTAAGTTAAATGAAAAACACAAAAAAGTTGTTAAGTGGACATTTAAATGATAGGACTATTAACAACCTTATTTACACATTATTGTTAAACTATATATGCACACTTTGTTTGAAATATAATCCTTGCTTGAAATCAGAAAAGTTGTGGTACAACTACTAATGATTATTGAAAACATTGTTTCATATATTTAATCTAAACATTGTCTCTTCTTTGTTAATAGTACACACTGCTAACACTATAATTTTGCTTGTAAAGTAGATGCAAATGTTACATGAATCTATGATTTAATGAATGGTTTACATGTGTAATTGATGAAATTCATTATTGTCGTTATGTAATGCTACTAATGAATGAAAATAAATTGTTGTTATACTAACATACAACACTTTTGTACTTTAATTCCCTATGCGATGTATTGCAATTAACTGCACATGCATTCTTGAATGAGAACTGACACCATTGTGTATACTTCTATTCAATATCTTCACATGATTGGTGCTTCCATAGACACTAAAGGTAATTGAATACATAGATGCTACATTTGGATTGTTGCTGTCATAATTATCTATCACATTACATGTTCCTCTTATGTTTTTGGGCTATGATAAGCTCTTGTACTTGATCAAGGATTGCATTTGTATTTTTCCATGCTATACGACTGATCTTTAGGTTGATATACTACTACTGTAATACTAGTGCACTGCATATACACTTGTATTACGACTCATTCTCTAGACTCCTTAAGTAATTGGTTACTAACAACTTGGAAAGAGAACATTTGGTGTTTAGTGTCCTTGCAGAGTCAAAAATAGGGCTCTCCCCTAGGAGGTTTCGACTTCTAAAGTAGTTGAGGACAAGTGACTAAGGTGAAAGTGGTCACTTTTCCAACATATGCTTACCAATGGCTAGGCCTGCTATTTCAACTGGTAACACTTAGTATCCAAAAATATAATCCTCCTTACCAAACAATCCACAATAGTGAGAAAACTAGGAATTTTGGGACACATCAAGAGATATATAGCATATTTTGGGTAGAGTATGAAGGGGTCATAATACGTACCAAGAAAAATGGATTCTTTCAGTCCTAGTCCTATGTCTCTGAAAGTATAAATGGTTTAGTTTGTTTATATAATAGGAAATTATTTATTTGGATAAATTTCATCCTTTGGGTCATAATAGTAAAGTTGGTCAATAGGATCATAATCATACATTGTGAAAGTAGAGAGGTAGCTATCTTATTCCTCACATTATTCTTAAAAATCATGTGAATCTTTTTTTGGGTGATATCTTCAAGACATACATTGATCAAATGTAACTAGAAATATATATGCTTTTGTTCTTTAAGTCCATGTTATATTAAAAAAATTTGGGCATCACAAGCATAAGGGTCAAGGGTTAATAAATATAACTTTAACTTTCATTTGATACATAATATTTGTTCTTCTGACCAACTGTCAAACAACTCAGAACTCAAAATTGATGACATTAGTAAAGAGACAAAGGTCTGATCATTACACTCTAATCTCAGTTTATTTGAAAAATCAATGCTTTGTTTTGTTCCTTATGAAATTACTAACCTAGAGGCCTATTTTGTGGTATTCCTTATAGGCAGTAAACCTGCTACAAAATCCTATGATCATACTCACACTCATTTCAAACTCAAATGTTTTCACTTAAATTTTTTATGTTAGATTCAAATTATTTCTCAAGTCTGAATTTATTTTCAATGGTTGTCGACCTACTATCAACTTTACTTTCCATATTTCATTCATGTTACATTTGTAGGGAGAAAGGGATATTGGATCTCAAGGGTCACTTAACCACACAGGAAGAGATGCCCTCCTCCTCCTCCTTCTCCTCATATTATTAATAATAAGATATAAGAGACACCATTTGGATAATAGCTACTAAATTAGGAAATCCTACTGGCACCAAAATGGCTAGAGGATTGGGGTGTGATAAGGCATTGACATGTGACCAACAATTGGATAAATATCTATCTTTTCCTTCAATATTTCTTGAAATGGTTGCACAAGAGATGATGGTTATCCATTTGGTACCTTTTTTATTGTTTGACCCTAATGATTGTAGATGTTGATTTGAGTTGTGATTTTTTTTATAACTTCCACTTGTCTAGTCAATGGAGATACATTTAGTGTTAGAGTTATTTTTTATTTAATGTAGATTTTGTCTTCTACTAAATTGCATCATTTACTCATAGTCATCCTCTTTATGTGATTTAACGTAAAATAATAAAGCCCCAGGAATACAATGCTGGAAAATTTAATGTCATGTTTTGATGTAGTAATGAAAAACACCCCTTGAACCAATATAAATAATGGGTTTCGACACTCAATACAAAGGACTCTCATTTCAAAATTTTGAGAAATAAAATTCTACAATATTATCCAATGGTTGAGAAACATAATGAGAAGGGACCCAACATGAAAAAAAATACACAAAGTTGAAGATAAAGCTTCAAAAGAAATTTGAAATCATGTCCTTGAGAATGAAGGTTGAGAAATATGTTTGTTGACGTTATTAGCTATACATTGGATCACTAATTGTCAAATGGTATATGTCAAGATATAGAAAGAAAAAATGAATCCCAAAAAAATTGAATCCCTATCTAGGTCAAATACAAGACCAATGATCATTGCAAACACTTTTTAGAATGGCCTCTTGCTTTGAATTGTAAGAGGAGAAATTGAAAAAACAAAACACCAATTGAACTTATAGAAAAAATATTTGTAGGCCTCCTCTTCCTCCTATTCTCTCAGGGTTTATGGATATTTGTGGGTCTCCTCTTTCTCCTTTGCACATAGGTGTCTCATTTGTCTCCTTTGTAAATCAATCTCCTTTGTCTCTACTGGGAATTAGTCACTGTCTCCTCTGTAGAGTTGAGGGATTGTGGGTGCGCGGGGGTTTGATTATTCTTCTTTTTTATTATTATGGGAACTAGGGTTTTATACTATTAATAATTTAGGTAGAGAGTATATTGAGGTCCCTAGTCATGTTTTTCACACGATTTCATTCAATACTAGGTTTTTTGGCTCTATTGAGGGTCTTTGCCATGGTGTTCAATTTTTTTTTTTTATTGGGACCAATGGTTCTACTAAATTCCTTAGACATGATCTTCACATTTTGTTGTTATTAAATTAATAAAAAATACAATAGTAGAATCCATAATAAAAAATCACATCAATAAGTTACATGTTGAAATAGATTATGTTGTGAACTAGTTAACAAATTTAGGCATGAACATAACCCCTATGAAAACAATATGCATGAACATAATGAACTTAACTTGGGAAAAATATCCTTTGATAAATTCAAACCATGGTATTCTAAAATAAACAGAACTTGTAACACACACACACACACACATGTTTTGTAGAAATGGTAAGCTACATTACCATCAATGTCATCTAAAGACTTTATTCATATCATTTTTTCTAGAATTCCATAAGGTTGAAAATTTTATTAAAAACGTTTCTTAGATGTGACATGCTAAGGATGCAGTGGAATGGAATTATTTGACAAATGCATGTATATGTGACCAATAAGCACAAAATTGGGAGGTTGGAGGTGAACATGCAGTCATTCAAATATGTCACATATGTTATTGATGGAGGGAATGAAAGAAAAAAAATACAATTGGTCACTTCTTAGGTCAGTAATGAGTACTTGAATACTAATTTTTTCTTTAGATTGCAACTTCATATGTAACAATATATTGATATATTCCTTTATTATGTATATACTAGGTATAGGTTTGCAACTTCATGGAGGGATTCTTCGTAAATACACAACAATATGTAAAGCATATACATGTGGCTGGGTGGAAATATGAGCAGTTTAGAATATACAAGGATACATTTCCTATTGGTACTATCTTATTAGTGGTTGATTTTGCATAAAACTAAACTCTGCAACCATAAAACAAGAATGAAATTCAATATTATCACTTAAACTAGGTTGACATAATGGTCCACAACACCTACAAACATGGGGAAAATAGTAATGAAGACAACAAGGTCATATTGAAGGAGTTTCACTTCTACATAAGTGATGATATGTGGAATGACTTGGATGTCATACAATGCAACTTTCAATTGTAATACTATCACTATATGGACGACAATATATCGATGGAACAACATTGGATTTGGTTTTATGGTTTAGTGGGGAAATTAAAAAATGCTTGTTTCATTCAAATGTTGTGAATGGTCCACAAAATGCACAAGGTGCCACATATTTGGAACTATTTTGAGACTGGACATGGAGAAGGAAAACATGATGGAGAAGGTGCATGCATCAATACTGCATTATGTAGGAAATAAATGAAGTTCACAATTTTTTATTTCATCTAAGATGCAAACACCATTGTTGAATGGCCTTCTCCAACCATGGGGAGGGAGAAAGAAGGGAATAAGACCAACCGACTTCTAGAGAAAATGTATGCAGATATTTTTTGGCATTGGACAAAGTGTATTAATAACAATTATGTTAATGAAATACCATCTAGGGAACTCATGCATTTCACTCAATTAGAAAATTAGACAATTATATAGTTGAAATGTGAACAAGGAAACTCTCCTGGTTTTGTTCTCCATGTAGTAGTGGTGAATGTGAAAATTATGAATCGACAGATTAGGTTGATAGATGGGATTGTGTATCACTCCTCATTGGTTGAAATATAACTACAAAAGTATCCCAGTTGGAGGGGGACTAATCAATTATTTCATGAGACTATGGACAAATATAAGATCTTGTATAACAAGGTTCAATAAATGTATTGATATTTTGCAAATTTTTGAAAACTAGTTGTGTTTATTGTTGACTCCTTGATTTCCACTCTATTTTTTGTAGGGAACATGTACGAAGTGGTTTCCTCGAGAGGTATTAAAAGGGGAACTAACTATTGGCTACCACATTTATTGGACAAAAAGTAGACCCTTAATGTCTGATTAAGGGACTAGAAGGTAATTGACTTTTTTATTGGGTCAATGGTTATCAAAGGAGAATAATTGACATAGGTTTCATGCACATGAAAGAAAAATGGGTATGTATTTGAATATGATAGACTAGGTACTGTTGTATACCATTACACAAACATAGTTATTGGCACCAACATCCAACTGCAAACTATGCTAAGGAAGAACTAATAAAAGGTATGATACTTCCTTCCTTACTCCAAGCACGATAGGTTAAAGGATACCATTAGTATTATATGTGATCCTGATAGTTGACTTGAATGGCCATAGGTAGATATCAAAGCATGTGGTATTCATGTTATATTGTGTACTATGTTATAGGTATGTGGTGTACATGTGTGTTCTGATTTTGTTTCATGGTGTAATCTATTATTGACATCAATATTTTCACTATTGTAGTTAGGCATTGAAATCCTGATAGATTGATAAATTGCATATACATATATATCTTGATAAATTACACGAGCATAGTCAATGGTGAATTTATTGTCTTTTTTTATCCCATCTAATTACACCATATCATCTGCATAATCATGCCCATTTTTATGCTCATTGTCACCATCATCATCCCCATGTTATTTTCAACATCCTCTTGTGCATGTTGTCACCATCACAATCACCATCCTAATTTCATCGTTTTCATGCTCCAAGTACACCACAATAATCTCATCCATTGTCCACACCGTCATCATCATCATCACTTTCATTACCACCATCTCCATGCCCATCCTCATCCTCGCCATCATCCGAGAGAGGGAGGGACAAGAGGGGGGTTATTGTAATTTTAATTTCCATCCTCATCCTCATCATCATCATAATTTTAACCATTTTCATCGTCCAAGTACACCATAATATTTTCTTCCATCATCCATAATATCCTCACCCTATCATTGTCTCATCGCCATTCTCATGGTTATTTTCATTTGCATTTCCATCATCATCCTCACCATCATCATCATGACCATGATTTCATGTCATAATTACTATTCATGGAATCATCATCATCATTCACATTTTCATCATTTTAATATTTTTCATTAATTTCATGATATTCATCCTCTTTTTCATCATTTTCATCATCCAAGTACACCATAATATTCCCATCTATCATCCACACCATCCTCATTGTTTTCATATTCATTGCCACCATATCAATGCCCATTGTCACCATCATTATCAGGCTTCATCAAATGCAATGTTCATTCTCAATGTCACCATCCTCATCCTATCATTGTCTTATCATCATCCTCATTTTTGTTGGCATTGGAATTTCCATCCTCATCCTAACCATGATCATAACTACTATTCATGTCATCTCATCATTAACATCATCATTGTTTTCGTCATCATCATCATCATCATTATCCTCATTTTCAACATTTGCATCATCATCATCCCCTTTTTCATCATTTTCATCCTCCAAGTACACCATAATATTACCATCCATCATCCACACAATCCTCATCATCACCATTTTTATAACCACCATATCCATGCCCATTGTCATCATCGCTATCATGCTTCATTAAATGGAATATTAATTGTGAATGTAACCATCATTATCCTATAATTGTCACACCATAATACTCATTGTCATCTTCATCCTCACCATAATCATCATGATCATCATTTCATGTCATTATCATCATTTTCGTCATCATTTTTATCATCCTCATCCTCATTTTCATCATTTTCATCTTCCTTAGATCAGTTATTCATTAGTTCCATTGGAACTAGGGAAGTGTAATAATGGTATGGGTGTCCCTCTCCTCTGGTTCCTTGGCTTAAGGACTGTCTTTTAGGAAAATTTGTAAACTAGGGTTTCACTTAATAAGGGACTGTGCAATTTTTGCATAAAGGGGTTAAATTTGGGAATTCCTTGACCAATAAATTGTGTCTAGAGTTCCCAAATGAAACCTACCCAGACAAACTTGTAGGATCTCACAAAAAATAGTTCTATTTCACAGTTGGAATTATATACCTCTGACATCAATACAACATGTTTCCATAAAATCCTCTAGAAGGAGAGTTTCAATTGGCCATAAAGTAATGACTGCAGATCATATTGATGAACTCTCATATCTGTTGTAATCAAGATATATGATTAATGCTATGGGTGACTCTTTCCTTTGGGTCCATGGCCTAGAGATCATCTTTTACGCCAATTTCGTAAACTACGGTTTTTCTTAGTAAGGGATTGTGCAATCATGCACAAAACAGTCAACATTGAGAATTCCTTGACTGGTAACTTGTGGCTAATGTTCCTATGTGGAACCTACCCAGACACACTTTCAAGATCTCACAAAACTTAGTTTTGGCTCATGGTTGGAATTATATGCCACAATTGGGATTCAACATGTGTCCGTGAAAGCCTCTAGGAAGCAAGTTTCAAGTGGCCATAAATTGATAACCACATCTTGAATCAAAGAATCATTGAATTAGTTGTGATTGGGGCATTAGAGTAATGATAGGTGTTCCCCTCTCCTCTCGTCCAATTTCCAAGAGATCATATTTTATGCCAATTTTGTAAACTAGGGTTTTGCTAAATAAAGGGTGCATTTTTTTCTAAAATGGTTCAACTTTGTGAATACCTTGACCTGGAACTTCTAGTCAGCATTCCCATGTGGAACCTACCAATACACACTTGTATTATCTCATGAAACTTATTTATGTTACATGGTTGGATTTCTATGGCCCCCAAAGAGATTCAACATGTGTCCCTGAAAGCGTCTAGGAGGTGAGTTTCAAATCACCATAAACTCATGACCGTGTCTTAGATCAATGAACCGTTGAATCCGTTGGAATCATGATAATGAATTAATTTGAGTGTTTCCCCTCCACGCTAGTTCCATAGCCAACATCTAATATTTTAGGAAAATTTTGTAAACTAAATTTTCACTTATTAATAGATTGTGCAATTTTTGCACAAAGGTGTCCACTTTTGGAATTCCTCAAACATAAACTTGTGGCTATCATTCCCATGTGGAACCTACCCAGACACACTTACAAGGTATCATGAAACTGAGTTTGGCTACACAGTTGGAATTCTATGGTCCCATTAGGGATTCAACATCTGTCCCTGATGACCATGGATCATATCATTGAACAACTAAATTCATTGGAATCAATACATTAGATTAATTCTATGGGATCCCCTCTCCTCTAGGTCCATGGCCTGTAGATCATGTTTTAGGAAAATTTCATAAACTAGGGTTTCACTCAGTAAGGGGCTATGCAATTTTCGCACAAAGGGGTCAACATTGGGAATTCCTCATCCAATAACTTCTGGATAGAATTTTCACATGGAAAATTCCCATACACACATGCAATATCTCATGAAACTTAGTTATGATGCACAATTAAGATTATATTCCTCTCATAGGGATTCATGTGTCCGTAAAATCCTATAGGAGGAAAGTTTCAACTGGACATAAACTGATGATTGTGGCTTGGATCAATGAACATTGATTCTTTTTGAATAAAGACATCAAATTAATGTTAGGGGTTCCCCTCTTCTCTGTTCCCATATTCAAGAGATCCTCTTTTAGTACAATTTTTTAAAGTAGGGTTTTTTTAATACTTGACAGTGCAATTCTTGCAGAAAGGGGTGAAATTTGGTAATTTATCAGCTGAGAACATGTGGTTAGAGTTCCCATATGGGACCTATCTAAAAACAATTCAAGGATCTCCAATAACTCGATTTTTCTAAACAGTTAGAATTCTACGTCCAAGACATGTATTCAACATGTATCCTTGAAAACCTCTAGAAGGTGAGTTTCAACTACCCATAAAATTATGAATGTGGATCAGATTAATGCTAGGGGTGTTCCTATGCTTTTGGTCCATGGATCAAAGACCATATTTTAGGACAATTTTATAAAATAGGGATTCACTTAGTAAGGAACTATGCAATTTTTGCACAAAGGGGTGAACTTTGGGAATTCCTCAACTGGGAACTTATGTCTAGCATTCCCATGTTGAACCTACCTAGACACACATGTAAGATCTCATGAAACTTAGTTTTGCACCATGGTTGGAATTCTATACCAGTGATAGGGATTCAACATGTGTTCCTAAAATCCTTTAGGAGGAGATTTTTAATTGGCCTTAAAAGTATGACCATGGCTTGGATTGATGAAACGTTGACTCCATTTGAATTAGGCCATTGAATTAATTATATGGGTTCCCCTCAACTTTTGGTCCATTTCTGAAATGTTGTCATGATTACTAATATATTTCATTTGAATTCAATAATTATTCATCATTTGTAATTTTTTTGGGGTGGGGGTATCTATTTATTCGTACATATGGTTTATTGTTTGTTGTTGATCATGCATGAAATCTAGGTGTTCTTTTTGTAGATGATTCGTGTGTTCTTTGTATTGGTCTCACTTATCTATGCATTCTGTGGAAAATTTGTGTTAGAGCATTATGTTTCATGGAGACATTGAAATGTAACAAGAAAATTTGTAGTGTGGTCTCTCCATGTATACTTGCATCATAGCAAAAAAAAGTGGTTATTTCTATTATATTCAAAGATAATTGAAATAGGGATGATTAATATTCCATTGGTTATAAGTTTGATTATGATTTTTGATTATTAATGACTTGGTTTAAAGTCTTGTTCACAATTTTTTTCACAATACATTCATATTTTATGAAAACGTAAAGGGTTCACACGCGCTACCAACTAATGTTAAAACTCCCACACTTTCAATTGGACCTTGAATACATTGATACACACTTTGACACTTTTTTCTTTCATTTCAAAAAATACCATGTCAACCTAATTTACACTTATTTGACAAGACATCAGATTTTCTATGTTTTTCTTCAAAAAGAATATTTTGGATTAGTCTTGAAAATATAACCATGAACGATAAATAGGTCATGAAAACACTCAAATAAATTCATATAATTGGATTGTGCTAAAAAAATTGTAAATATGCGTTGTTGTAAATACAATTTAACATTGTACATGCAATTGGATCGTGGTCAAGAACATTGCAAATGTTCGTTGGGGTCAAATGTGCATTTCTCTCATTGTACATTAGCATTTTTAGTCCTTCATATTCCATTAAGAATTACTTAATGTTATAACTGAGATATCCATGCAATCATCCAAGCTATAAAAAAATGGGAACATTATGTGTAAAAATATTATTTGCAACACATGTATGATTACACTAAGGACTTTGGTAAAGATGTCAAGATAAAATATGAAATATATTATATCACGCAAGTTTTAATATAAACGTAGGCATCCCTTAGATGACCTTTCAATGAAAATGTATCAAAAAGTGCAATAATGTAGATGTAGGTGAAAATACGTATGTCCTAGACTACACATAAAAATAGTAACTTCCTTTAATTTTTTCCTAACTTTGATGCATATTGCACATGTATAGGACCACTATGCATCTCTAGATACTGCATATCAAATATCAAATATCTTGATCACCTAAATGAACTAATACTCAATAATTAACAAACTTAATTTTTTTTAAACTTATGGCTCAATAACATATAATAAACATTCAATGAATCCATCCAAGGTATGGATGCTTTTGGTGTCCTCCTTCTCATCTAAATCTTCTCTAAAAATGTGCTTTGCCAACAAGATATATTATGTCAATTAGATCAACAATTATCGACATATATGCATGCAAAAGTACTAAAACAATTTGTAATTAATGAACATCTCGCCAAAAAAATATGCTTCGGGAAAAGAGACTGCATTTTTTGTGCAGAGAGTCGAGCTATAGGTCAAATATCAGCCTTGACTACATTCACTACTAAACTGGAGGACTAACGCTACATTCACCAAATTCTAAAATAGTTATACATTATGAATGAATGCACAATATAGTGTACAAATGAAGTATGTACAAATATTGAAGTAGATACATTTTCACGAATTATTCCCATCATATATGTAGCATTTACTACTGCATCAATGACCCTATTAAGGTATGGCATGGAGCAATCTCCATCCTAGTTCTGTAAACATGTGAAAAAAAACACTAATAAAAGCAAGTTGTGGAGTGAATTTAAAGCTAACCAACAACTGTCATCAAAGACTATACATTACTTTGGAATTAGCATGTCAATGACAATGGACGCCCTCTATTTTTATGGAAGAGGTCCATCTTCCAAAAACACAACCCTTGTCTACATTTGGAATATGGGGAGAGGCAAACCAAAGCAGTGGTGATGGGATTTGGGTTAATACCTGTAGTCACAAAGTGCTCTCATGGTTAAACATGCACATGAATGAATGAAATAAGATGTATCTATATAAACTAACATACTATAATACTTACCTCTATATGGGACATCCCTCCTGCATTAGGGGGATCACTACTGGAAAATCCTTGCCCCTAGACAGAGATAGATAACTCCTAGAAGTTTAAAAATTGTAAATATTAGCAATATATAAATGAGTATATTAAGAAAAAAATAATTTGAACAAGCTTAATTCAATAATCGTGTACTTCCCTACCTAAAAAAATCATAGAGGACACCCTTTGGGATATCACTAAGATCAATTTTTCTCTCATCCTACTGAGAATATGGTTTCTTCCTCTTCAAAAATTATACAAATATTAGACCATATAATATTAATTCAAACTAACATGTATTAACAAATTGTCATGTATAAACATAATGAGTAATTAAAATATGACCCTAGTTGTTTCAAGGAATTTTGCAAATGGTGAGGACACTGCTTGTTCCTTTACCTTGTATGGTACAAGTGTAGAACAAAAGAAACACAATAGTATATCCTTTCCCTATATAGTCAGTTTAATAAACATGAAATCAATCTCATACCTTAGATCTCAGTGCTTTTTGTCCTCTTTCAAAAGTCCTTCTTACAGTCTTCAGTACCTGCAAAGAGAAATCAAAAGACAAAACTAAAAAGTGAGAGCATCATGACAAATTAACCATCTATGCTAGTGATCAAGCAGTCTAACAACATTTAATTGATATTAACACAAATTAAATAAGGGAAAGGGGAATAATTTTTTATTAATGAGTGAAAAGAAGGTAAATTTACAACCATAAATTCTTGATGTTATTAGATTTATCTTCCACAACTGATCTACAACACTTTTAAACTCACAACAATATCTTCACACATAGACTAAATCTAGCTTGCCTCTAAACCATATATCAATCCAACAACATAAGGATGCTTTCTTTTTCCTCCACTTAAAAGATGAAGGATTCATTTGTAGGCCACATGACATGATATTCACTTAGAAAATGGATAGGAGGTGATCCCAAGAGGTCAGGAATGTGAATGCCACCTCTCCCTAGCTAGTACAAACCAAATCCACAAAGGTTTTCGCAAGGAAGCTTCTAGAATCTTCTTTTTTTGTGCTTTAGGTCCACCGATGCACTTGGATTATAGTGAAACAACGTCGGTGCTTCTTGCTCACAGGGGAAGAGCACTGACGACGCCTAGTTTCAATAGACAAAAAGGAGCTGGAGCTCTTTGCCCCACAGGAAATTGCACCCTCAATGCTCTGTTATAATTTAGGAAAAGTGTCGGTCTAAATAATGATGGAAAACAGTCACTATCGAAATCTAAGAATAGAATTTATGAAGTGTCATCAGGAAACAGTGGGTTTTTTAGGTGAAATGGAATGCCCCCCAAAGTATGAAGCTAGAAGGAAGTGATAGTTGAAATACTTTGATAGAAATCGATCTCATATTAGAGGTAGTAAGTGATGAGTTCACAACTGAAATAAGCCTTGTAATCGACTTTTCTGACTAATCCATGGTTGTGAATTGATACACTATAGATCAATGAAGATGACTATGTCATGGCTACCAAGAAAATATTGCATATCCATGATCAATGACACAGATAGAGTAACATGGCTATGGAACATACAAAGTAGATCCATGTTATTCAAACCCAATATTGGACATTGCCACCAAACATACAATGTGGATCCATGTCATGACTCCAAAAAAAATTCCATCACAACCTGAGAATAGGAAATTGTGTTGATTAATCCTAACTTCTCAGGGTCTTCATTCCAATCCCTAACTGATACGATTCTAGCCATGTGAATATATGTCTTTGACGTCAAACATGGTAGAAACCACTTGATTACCAGTCATTGAGGTATATTCTTAACAAGTGCAAGGGAAATCATCATTAATGTCATTGATCCCCAAGGTATCCTAGTACATTCTCCTAAGTGTGAATAGATGTCTTGAATTCAAACACTTAATAGAATGTTTCAATCACGGGTCATTGAAAAAAATTTGCTTTCGAAAGTGATGAAACCTACAATTGAGGCATGCAGGATTCAAGGTACCTAACTTGGTTTCTAAATCTAGTTCCTAGTTGATCTGCTGAAGTTCACATGAATAGACTCATCGAATGAGGGCCATGATGTTTCCCTCATCATCGACACAAAACATGGAACAAAAGTTCATTTTGAAGTGATGCGATAACCATGAAACTGAATCGGACATGATTGGTATAGTTACTAATGAGTTTAATTTTGGAAGAGATGTCCTTTGAATAGGGTGTGGCATGAAAAATGACTTGGCAACATTGAATTGACGAGACAGAGACCAGATGCAATGCAAGAAATACGACAATGCATTATTTGAATTGACTCAAAGGAGTAAAGTGACTCATGAAAGTGGATCAACTCGAAGACAAGATGAATACCCAAATATTCAGATATGTTAATGTGGATATGTGCCATGTTCAAACGTGGACTGTGAGCTACCATAAAAAAAATGAAAAAAATACTCCCCTTTTCCTTTGTTTCCCCACCACAAAGGATGCGTGCCTCTTTTCATGTTTATGTGTTCAAAGAGGGTAACAAGCACTCATTATAGCTCATCAAGTGATGAGTCCATTCTCACATGTTTTACAAACATGATAAAGGAGGGGTTCGTTCCTAGAAAAAGGGTCCTTCATTCTTTTATTTCATGAGTCCGATGAAGGTAAACTCAGTACCATTCATGTTTAGAGAGTCTCAACAAAGATAGGAGATTCCAAAAGGTCCTTTTTCATCAATTTAGTCCCTAAGGCTAAAAAAAAGTATAAAATAATACCTTAGAGAACTCTTCTGGATGATATCAACTAGGGCATTCCTTTTTCATCAATAGCCCTAATTGGTCTGAAAAAAGAGATAATCTACCATTGACTAGTCGATCGTTCTTATACTTTTACAAGTGTGAATGTAACAAGTTCTCTTGGCAATCTTTTTGTGTTTTTAAGGAGACTGAAAAGAGATTAAATATAACTTTGTAACAGGTTCTCTTTTTCATAAGCCATTTTTTACGACTATGAAAAAGAAGCAAAAGTGGACTCGACACCCTTTTACTATATTTTTAACGAGCATTGGAAAACTGTAAAAAAAGCTCGGTACTTTTTCATTTTCACTCTAAGTATGAAGAAGACAAAAATAACTTGTAATATAACTATGAGCTCGATGAATTTTACCTATACATCTTGAAAACCATATTAGAACCATATTCATAATAAAACTATGATAAAATCAATAATTTTAAAGTAATTTTGAAATTTAAATAATTTTAATTTAATAATAAAAAATAAAAAGGGCCAAAATTACTATAAATAGAAGGCAAATAGTAAAAACTTTTTACCATTTGTGTTTTACCATTTGGAAGAGGTTAATTTGGTGCAAAGAGGGAAAATATTCATTTGTTGATTACGGGTGCTACTGTCTACCATTTCCAAAACCATTTGAAGCAGGTAAGTGCCGAGACCTTTCCTTTCCTGTTCACGGGGGTGTTTTGTCATTTTTTGACTGAATTTTGGGATTTTTTGGGAGTTTCCCCAATGGGAACATGCGATCAAGATGACGCTATTTCTCCTATCAGTGTAAGCATCGGATCTCTTTTGCGTTGGGACAAAATCACCGAAGGCGCTTTGTCCACAGCCGACAGAAGTGCCTGAGAGCGGTGCTCAACAGTGTTGGGACAAAGGTGTTGTAGGCGCTCTGTCTGTATCTAGAAAGAGCGTCAGGCACTTTGTCCATAGCCGAGAGAAGCTCCTGAGAGAAACGCTCAATAGTGTTGGGACAAAGGTGTCATAGGAACTCTTTCCATAGCTAGCAAGAGCGCCAGGTGCTCTATCTACATAGGGGAAAATCATCATGGCTAGGGAAAAATAAAAAAAATCCCTCTTTAACCATCAAAAAATTGACTTTTATGTTTCCTCCAACTCTGATGTGTGTTCTAATGCATAATATCAATGTTTTGCAGGTGCAAAAAGCATCGACACCATGGTAATTTGGAAGCAACACGAGCATGAAACATAGGATTTCCACGCTATCAATGGACCACCCACTATGGAGACACTTTGAAACTGTGGGTTGCTCAAATACTTCAAAGTGCCAAGTATGAGAGCCTATATACGTCTCCTGGAGTATATCATTGATATGTGGGATCCCAATCAGCAGCATTTCATGGTCGAGACCCAGACACAGACTATCGATATAGAGGACATATACTTTCTTATTAGGTTGTCCCGGAGAGGGAGACAAGTGGTTCTATCTGGCCCATGGGGAGGTGACTCTTCCTTAGATGACCTGATTGATAGGTACTATTCATTAGGGACACATTCCCAAGTTGGGAAGCTCCCCATCAAATATATAGTTGGCCTTCCTTTGAGGACAATGGTTTATCCCATATGAAAATTTATTGGGACTAGATATTCCCACTTGACCACTAGGGAACATATGCTATATGCCATAGAGTGTATGGTACCTACAATATTCAACTAATATGAAGGTATGCTAGTCAGTCTAAAAGATCAGTTGAATAAGTGCATATGGGGGCATCTCAAATAGTTTATCTTTGGAGCTATGATAGTATCCTTCATCCTACAGAGGGTGCCTCATATGAGACCTCAGGTAGCCATGAGAAGGTTATATGTTGAGGATCCTAGGATGGTTCGATGGGTTTATGTAATGACCCCTCATGGTGGAGGGTGTTCCAAGGTCATTTACAGATCAATATTCTTTCATTGGTTGAGGAACCAGTTATTTATGATAGAGGATTATTCCTACAAGGAGGCAGACATCTGTGAGGACCCGGAGCTTTGACTACTAGAGTGAGGGGATTGGGATGATTGAGGTAAGAAATATGCTTTCAGTTATGTTTTTAATTTTTAAATTTATTTTTATTTTTATCTTGTAATGCTGAGATAAGTGAAAATGATTTCTGTAGACATTGGACCTACTCATCCAACTGGAGCATCTCGTATTGAAAGGACAATAGCAGTTAGAGATATGGTGGTTCATCGCTCTGAGGTAGAATGAGGAGCTCGAGGATATTGAGGAGATAATGAAGCATTTGAGTGTAGAGATTTCTGATGTCTCTGTTGATGACCTACCCAGGCACTACCAGCATCAGACCGCAGAATTCTCAAGGAGGTTTTCTAGGCTAAACTTTAGAGTGGATTAGGACATTATGTGCTACCATGAGCACCACCACGATGATTATTCCACAAATACATTTCACCGTTTTTGTATATGTATTTACACTGAAAGATTCAAGGATTTAGTTTTTTTCCCTGTATATGTATGTTTTGAACTATGACAATCCTAGACTTTGGGTGATCTGAAAGCTCGATGCTTCAGCACATTTTTGTATCTCAGCTTTACAGTTTTTATATATATATGAACAAATTTATTTACAGATGTGTGTGTGCAAAATGTGATGTATGAATGTGTTCCTACCTATGAATTTATATGCATATTTTTTATGTTTTGACGAAATTTAATTATGAGCAATATACAAATATAGGACAAAATTTGCAAGGGAATCTACAACAACATTCAAATGTCTTGGAATATGTTGATACGTGACTTGCTCAAAAGAAATCTCTAAGATCCTAACCCTTTGGAATGTTTGAAGGAGTAGGAGGGTTCCAGACGGTGTAGACTCAGTTTAGCTATTAAACAACTAATTCCAAGGCTAGGTAAACCCTAATCTCCTTACATCATTAGCCAGGGCTTCCATCAACAATCTGATGACTTCATGATACTCTACGAGATTGTTGGTGGAGGGACCTAAACAAAAACCCCCTGAACTCACTATATCACCTGTAGGAGAGTACAATACCCAATCTGTTGATGCAAGATTCAATGTGTAACGATTACCACCATCCACAAAACCAGTAAAAGTTGTCATCTGTCCATTAAACATAGGACATCCATAAGTAGGGTTGTGAAACAAAACACATATTATATCACAAAAAAAACCACACTTTTCAAAATAATACACACAACAATATATAAACAGTATTTAAAAGAGATCCTATGTTAGATTACCTAGGCATAGTATCTTTTAAGGTAGAGCCCATTGTGAGGCTCTCCCAAGGGTATCCCATCATAGTCCACTAACTCATATGCACCTTTTTCCAAAACACGACTGATAATGTAAGGCTCGTTCCACATAGATTCAAATTTACCTGCCCCCAGCTTATCATGTTTCTGGTCATATGTCAAGACCAAATCCCCTTCATTGAAAGAGAGAGGCTGAACAAATCTATCATATTAGGCTTTTAGCCATAGTTTGTGTGCCTCATTAGCTAAAGCAACATCACAGCGATTTTCATCAAGCTTATTCAGATACAGAAATAGTTCTTCTTCTATGGTGGTATTAGAAAAAATTTCTACAACGATATTTAGAGAAGGAATTTTGCATTCTATCAGGAGAGTAGCCACAAGTCTATACACCAATTGAAATGGTGTGAAACTAGTGGAGGTATTTACAATTGTCATGTAGGCCCAAAGTACAGAAAATAGTTGCAAATGGAAATTTGATTTGGCCTACCCTACCATCCGTTGAAGCATGGTTTTTAAAAATTTGTTAATCACTTCAACCTGGCAATTAGCCTAAGGGTAGTAAGGCATAGAGTTATCATGTCGAAACCCTAACTTTGTACTTAGTTTTTTCATCATCTTATTTTGGAAATGTGACCCATGATCAGTCACAATGGTTCTTGGAATCCAGAACTTAGCAATGATATGGTTAAATAGGAACAACACAATTGTTTTTTAGTATTCGACATATGTGGTCATAGTCTTATACCATTTAGTAAAGTATTCCATAGCCACATTAATGTAGCCATGCCCCTCGATTGAGATAGGTCTACAATGCACGAAGTGTATGCCCCATTTTCCAAAAGGGCCAATTGCTACGACATGATGAAGAGGATCTGGATGGGTGCGCTTCTTAGAGGTAATCAATTGATAGGGCAGGAATTTCTCAGCAGATTCAATACAATCTTTGAAAATCGAAGGCCAAAAATACCCTGCGGGAAAGATCTTCTGGGCATTAGCGGACCCAAAGAGGTGACCACCACAAGCTCCAGAGTGGAAATCATTCAATATGATTTCATATTCTTCATGGGTGAGACAACACTGTAATATGGAATCCACACCACAATGGTATAATGTGTCATTTAAAATGAGGTAGTACTTATCCTGGTGGCGGATGCGATGACGTTCATCGCGAGTGGCATTGGGATGATATAATTGAGTTTGGAGATAGAGAATAAAATCTCCATACCAAGGATTAGTCATGTTAATGAGAAACAAAAATTCATCAAGTAATGAATCAATGTGATCTTTTTCCATATTAGCATGGGGAAGGTCACACATGAGCTCAAGAAAAACAAGTGACTTCTTCGAAGTGGTTTTAGCAAATTCCAACTCGAACTCCCGTAGAATAACGATCGAGCATGGATATTTTCCCCCAAGTACTTGACAATTCAAGACAGAATACATGGGGTTGGCATCTATGTAGACAGTAGTTGTGCAGAGCAGAATGTAGTGATGGAACTTATGGACCGCGATGACTGTGGCCAGAGAAATTTTCTCCACATGAGAGTACCGGGTTTCAAAGTCAATAAGACTCTTACTAACATAATAAATCACATGTTCTTGGTCGTATTCGTCAGTCTCAAATAGGACCACACTGATGGTCTACAAGAATGCAGCCACATACAAGGAACAATCCTTTGTATAATCAGGTGGTTGGAACACGGGCGCAAGTGTAAGAGGATATTTGATATTGTTAAACGCATTTTGCACTAAGTCATCCCAAACCACAAGGAGTGTCCTTCTTTAATGGCTGCATGAAGCGATGTGTCTTTTCTTCATAGTTACAGATGAAATGATGTAAAACATTTTCCTTCCCTTGCAAAATTTGGAGTTCTGTTACATTAGTGGGAGCGGTTAAAGCTAGGATGGCTTCAATATTCAAAGGGTCGATACAGAGACCATCCTTGGACATGATGAAACCAAGAAGTTGGTCAGTTTCGACATAGAAAACAAATTTATGTGGGTTTAAACGAATAATGAAATGACGACATCTAATAAAAATAGATCTCACATGGTCCACATGGATATCCTGCTACTTCAAATGAGAAGGCAAGTTATCAAGATAGGGTTCCACAATGTGTTTGATATCATGAAAACAATATGACATGGCATGTTGAAATGTAGTGCCAACATTTTTTAAGAAAAATGGGAGTTTAGGATAGGCAAAGGTCCCCCATGGGCATATGAAACTTGTGTTATGTTGATATGAAGGGAGAATTTTGATCTGATTATAGACGGAGAAGCCATCCATGAATGACAAGATGACACTTTCGACACAGTTATCGATAATTTGATTGATGTAGGGGGTAGGGAAATTATATTTTGGACAAGCCCAATTCAAATCCCTAAAATCGATACAAACCCTAATAGTACCCTACTTTTTGTTCACGAGATCTATATTGGACACCTATTCAGTCAAGGGTATGAGGTAAATAAAACAAGCCCTAAGAAGTTTTTCTACTTCCTCCTTAATGGTTGCTGCTTTTTGCAGATGTACCTGTCATAATTTTTGGTGAACTATTTTGGCCCCATGGTAGGTTATAATCTCATGGAAAAAATGGAGGGATCAATCCCTGACATTTCTTCATATGCCCAAGAAAATACATCTCTAAATTCATTGAATAAGGTCGTACATGACTAAACCTATAAAGGTGAAGAATTATGGCTTATCTGAATGATCTCTTAGAGACCATATTTCACCAATATATCCACCCAACTGGTTTTGGTAATATTTACTAACTTACCCTCAAATTCAACACCACGAATGAGGGTCGAGGACTGAGGGTGTGTGGCTATATCAGATGAAGCCATGGACGTGAATTGCTCTTCTACTACATGGCAAAAGGGAAGGAAAGAAGATATATGATGATGATATTTTCAAGGAATCTCATCTAGGGACATAACATCCTTGATGGATTCATCAAAGGGAAATGCATGCAAAAGATACTCAAGAGACGAGGGGGGGATGTCTAACCAATATGGTAGGTGATATGGATTAGAGGCCACCAATAGATGATCATTGATGGTGGGGTCCTTGGTGGTTTGAATGGTATTGTAGACTTCCTCAAAAGGACTAAGTGATGCTGATTCAGTAATAGATTTTCCTTTGTCTATGATAGAGGTAGAAATCATATTTATGGATGCGGTATGTGAAGGAGGAAGATGATTTGATAGAGAAAAGAATCCCATGAGAGAAGAGTCTTTAATGAGGCCTATTCAAATGTTATGATACTATGGGGTAGTCAAAAGTGGAAATTTTTTTGCATCATTCATAATAGCATTAGGTTTAATGAAATCTAAATGATATATCGTAACAATCCTTCCTTGGAATGGGAACTGGACAATCTGAAAGACAGACAATGCTATAGCTTGCATATCATAGAACCAATTGCGACCTAGGAGTAGGTTGTAATCCAAAGGATCATAGAAGACTTCAATATGAATAGAAACTTATTTTCCCCTTAGTTCTACCTGGAGAGAGGGAAGTAATCCATAGGGTTGAAATCCACGACCATCAAAGGCCTTTGGTGTGGTAGGTGAATGATTGATCTCAATAGAACCAATGGCTCTCCAACAAGATAGAGACATGACTGAAGTAGAGGCTCCTTCATCCAAGATGGTAGGAGGGATATTCTTTCAAGTAATATTTGTGGTTAACTGGAAAGCCAACTGATGTGAGATCCTAGTTTTAAATTCATCCAGTTTGAAACAAATGATGTTACTATTCTCAGGATCCATATCCCCAAGTGTTGTTAGCATATTTTTTTCGCTATGTGGGACATGTTTGGAGTACCTCTATGCCCGACATACTGCATGGTTCCTGCACCAAATATTCTACAATGTTATAATATTGGGAAGTAGGTGCGTTAGGATTGATAACAGCCTTACAAAGTGTAGTCTTGGGTGGGCGAAAAACATCATTCAGCATAGGTTTGTCGATGTGAAGACCATTACCTGGAGGGGGGTGGAAGCTAAAGGTTTATCAGATGGAACCTCATTAGGTTTCTTCCATGGAGGGGGACCATAAATATGTTCTCTTGTATTTGGGTTAATCATCTCACTTGACATCATCAACTTCATCAATGGATGAAGAAGGCCCATGCAAAGATTGATGATCAACCAATTGCTATTGGGAAGGGAAAGGGTCTATAAGAACTATCGTGGTGGGTGAACTTTTCAGAAAATTGGTAGCTTCCTCTCGATGAGGACACTCTTTGGTGAAATTATCACCTCCATATATTAGAAAGGGGTAATTTACCTTTCTCTTATTTTTGGAATAGGTATCAAGATTTTGTGATCTATTACCTTCTCGTTGATTCTCTAATTTCTTCGATTTATTTTTACCTTTATTTTTTCCACCTAAATATTTAGCGAATTGAACTGCATTTACCTCGGCGGAAATAAAAGGAGGGGGTGTAGTTTTTGGTGGTGATGCTAGTTGACTTACTAGTGTGGCGAGTTGAGTTTGCTTCTTGATAGATTTCTCCATCGTTTGAGTTTGAACTAAACCAAGGATGCCATCTGCAGGTGGTTCAGTTGTACGTCTTGACGGGTCTGATGTGGGTCAAGGAGCATGAGGAATTAAATCATACATAGTACCATAATGGGAATATACAAACTCTATGTACTAACCATGACTAATATTTTGCTCCTCTGTAATGACGCCTCCCATGGCTACATCTCTAAAAATCAATGGAAGTAAATATTTTGTGAACCAATTAGCAAGTAGCTGATCAGGAATAGGAGCCTTAATTAACCTAATTATTCATCTCCATTCATCGATATGATCGGAGATATGAGTTGAGGTAGTTTGTCGAATCGAGGTTAAAAGTTCTATACCTATCTCATATCAGATTGGTAGCTGAAAATGAGTTTAAAATGGCATTGTTAAAGCATTAAAATCCCAGAAAGAGTGATGTGGTAGCTCTATATACCAATTTGCAGCAACACAAGTGAGGGTTCTCTGAAATAACTGTAAACGGATTGAACCATCTATCAAAGAATTTGATGAAAACCATAGATGAAAAGTCATCACATGTTTTTTACTGTCTTCACTGGGTTTTCCGTCTAATTTTGTTATATCCAAAGGTAACTTGACTGGAATGGATGACTAGGAGGGATCGTGATGTATAGGATCAGTAATGAATCTGGACAAATCTAGGAGATATAATATAGCCAAAAATTGAAATTGTTGATTTGGTTGAGGATACTAGTAATATTGGTATGGAGTTTGTGGACTAGTAGGACCATAGGTATATTGTAAAATGGGAATAGATGATGCCCCCACCACCAGCTGATTTGTTTCTTGGTTACTAGAAGGTCCACCAAATGGTGGGTCACCCATTGGAGGTGGGCCTCTAGGTGGTGGTGGTTGTGGTGGGCCTCCAGGATGAGGTGGTGGTGGTGGTACTCGAGGTGGGGGTTCTCCATAAGGTGGTCCTCCAAGTGGTGGTCCTCTCGATGGTCCACCAAGTCCTCCAGATCCTCTAGGTCCTCTAGGTCCTCTAGGTCCTCTAGGTCCTCCTAGTCCTCTCGGGGGTCCTCTAGGTGGTGGGACTCTAAGTGGACCACAATACCCTACAGCAATGTTTACAAAATATCCTCCATAATACAGGACATTAGATAACTTCATTTATCCCCATGGGACAAACACATTTCCAGTGTAGGGAATTTTGGGATAAACTGTCGTTTATGTTGCTAGTTGATAGGATTGGTGAACCGTAGGTGGTTGGTTCCTGGGATAAGTATATCC
Source organism: Pseudotsuga menziesii (assembly GCA_001517045.1). Lineage (NCBI taxonomy): Eukaryota > Viridiplantae > Streptophyta > Pinopsida > Pinales > Pinaceae > Pseudotsuga > Pseudotsuga menziesii. Next base: position 106,689 of record LPNX010141500.1, read on the forward strand.
CCAAGAAAGTGGAGTAATGGTGGATTGAAACCATGAGGGTTTTCCCTTACCGAAAGCAGGTACAACCGTAGTGTTATTAAGAGGAGGAATTTTCGTTGTTGGTGGACTTGTTGGTAAGTTCTTCCCCATACTGGAAATGGCCCCTCTAGTACATGATGGAACTTGGGTTGGGGAATTCCCCCCAAGTGTAGAAACTATCGGAGAAGTTGAAACAGATGGGGAATTTTTACTGTTACTGGGGGTTTGAATTGGATTTTGAGTAGGAATGGGGGCGCGAATTGGATTTTGAATAACGAAAGTTTGTGTTGGTGACTCTCGGAGAAGAGCTACCTAGGTGGTGAAAGGGCATGATACCTAGGAAGAGTTGTTCTTGAAGGAATAGGAAGAGGGGATATGCTTCTCATCCTCAACTTTTATGGGATTTGATGCAAATTCTCAATAGATTCTTGAAAAAACTGTTCATTTGACAAACTGTTCTGGATGAGTCGCCTTAATAGGGAAATTACCAATGGATTCAGTTCAATTGTAGTGGTTCCATATTCAAAAATGGACTGTCCTAGAAGCATTTGGACCATATTCTTCTTCTATGGCTTCATCAGGTGGGTAATTGAATGTCCAGTTTGATGAGCCGACTTGATATTCCATTGGAAAGTGGAAGGTTGTGTCATCCGCAGGAGACAGTTGGACCAAAGGATTATCATAAACAGAAAAATATTCTATAGTCTCAATAGCTAAAGTATTTTCTATATGAGAATCAACAGAAGCTAGTCATTCCATGGTTTCACCTTTGTTTCCTTCCACAGAAGGAGGAGAGTCAGGAAGTAAGTCCTACAATCTATGAGAAATCCTCACAAATTTCTTAGCCAGGGTGATGGCTGAAATTTTATACCCTAGGTCAAAAAAGAAAAAACACATACAAACAAACCTACGCAAGTTAAGGGTACAATAAGAATTAAATGATAGGATGGACTCAATATAGCCAGTCTCTCACTAGGATTGACAAGTTGTCACAACTCGCGATATACCGCAGGGTCCAATAGTGAAACGCAACAAGGAGGATTGGTACCGCCCCTTACCTAAACACTCGATAAGCTGGACGACACGAGCATAGTAGCTCCCCGAATGTTGTTCTCAGTGTATTTCTCCAACAATATTACCAAAGGGATTTTCTCAGGTGGTTAAGGAATCCTAGAAGTGTCTCCCGATATACACAAAGTATGTGGGAGATCAAATCCATGTTAGTGATGTTTAATGCATAACCGTTGGAAAGGGGTCCTCCAATATACAATCAAGTACGTAAAGTGCCTTTCTATATACCTCAAGGATACATGAAAGGTTGTTCTATATATCAACAGTACGTGGAGGAACCACACATACCCCGGGAGGTAGTGTAGGTATGAAACGCGAAGTCCTATGTTTAAAGACATTGGAACATGTCTCTATCCCATCACTCAAATTACTATAGATTTTACCCTAAGATACCATTTATTTTATCTGAATGGCTAGTGAATGTTTGTGAGGTGTATTTAAAATGCAAATTTGAATGTATATGTGATGCATCTTATTTTTCTTACAATGATAACTATGTAGGGTAGGGAAGATACCATCTCTTTTTCCTTCAAAAACACACAAATTCAATGTTACTTTTAACAACTCAATTGCAATACCTAAAAAGAAATTCTTGAAAGAATTCTTCAGACTTTCATCAATAAGAACTCTAATTCTCTGAATCAAGAAAAGAAAATGAACCCTCTAATGTTTGTCAAAATTAAATCTTCTCAATTACACAAAAAATACCTATTTGTATCAATCACTCATGCAATCCAAGAATGAACTCTTTCCTAACATAAAAAAGACAAGATGGCTAGTTTCTTTTTGTATTTTCATATGTATTTATGAAACATAAAGAACATAAAGAAACTAAAGAAAACTTATTTAAGAGAGGCTACATATTTCCTTTTTCAAAATAAACCTTTCAGAGAATGGACTAGACAAATCAAAAAATCCAAAATTGAGTTTTCACATAATTCCTTTTCACTATGACTCTTTTACTAAAGAAGAGAATAAATGTTTTGCAACTGAGCTCAACAAGTGAGAATCAGACTGTCAAAACCACCAAACTCAACAATCAAGCACTCAAGCAAAGCACACTAAAAATTTTCAGAGAAACAACAACACCAAAAAATAAAAAATTGTAGGCAATATAAGAACCTACCTCGGCGTAGAGAAGAACTATGCACCAGAGCATTGTAGGGAGATCAATGACTTTTGTCCACTGCAATAGGGCGTCGATGATGGTCTGTGTAAACTGTAAAAAGGAGCTGATGGAGATTATGGATTAGAAGAAAAAGGTTGCTATGAGGAAACAACGCTCTGTCATATCGGGATAAGTGCGCCAATGGATCTATATATGGAAACAAATTAAAGATCTACAGAAGAAACAAAAAACTAGAATGACCTCGACCAATAGAAGAAAATTAAACTTCCAAAAGAGGAAATTGACATAATAACAAGATGGATCACTCACATTATCTACTGAAATGAGCTAATGAATAAAATATGAATTTCACAAGTGAGAAAATTACCAACAGTTGTAGATCTGACTGGATCTGCTTCCAGATCTATCTGGATCTACCCTAGATCTGACTAGATTAAGCTCTCCCTAGTGTGGTCACTAATTTTGTTTCAAGGAATTCTGCAACCAGTGAGGACACTGCTTGTTCCTCTATCTTTTATGGTACTAGTGTAGAACAAAATAAACACAACAGTATATCGTTTACCTAGATACTCAATTTAATCAACATGAAATCAATCTCATACCTCAGATTTGAGTGCTTTTTGTCCTCGTTTCAAAGTCCTTCATGCAATCTTCAGTACCTGGAAATAGAAATCAAAAGACAGAACCACAAAGTGAGAGAATCATGAAAAATTAATGATCTATGTTATTGATCAAGGAGTCTAAAAACATTTAATTGATATTAACACAAAATTAAATATGGGAAAGGGGAATACTTTTGTATTAGTGAGTGAAAAGAAGGTAAAGTTAAAACCATAAATTCTTGATGTTGTCATCATTATCTTCCATAACTGATATACAACTCTTTCACACTCACAAAAATATATTCACACATAGACTCACTCTAACTTGCCTCTAAACAAGATCTCAATCCAACAGAATAAGGGTGCTTTCTTTGGCCTTCTCCATTCACAACATGAAGGATCATTTATAGGCCAAATGACATGAGATTCACATAGAAAATGGATAGGAGGTGATCCCAATAGGTGAGGAAGGTGAATTCCACCTCTCCCTATCTAGTAGGAACCAACTCCATGGAGGCTTTCACAACGAAGCTTCTAGAATACTGTTTTTTCATGTTTTAGGCCCATTGGGCTACTTGTTTTAAGGTGAAACAGAGCCAGCGCTTCTTTCTCATAGGAAAAGAGCACTGATGACGCCTAGTGTCAACAGAAAAAAAGTTGTCAATGTTCTTTTCCCCACATGACATTGCACCATCGACGCTCTATCACAATTGAGGAAAAGCGCCAATCTCACTAATGATGGAAAAAAGTCACTATGGGAATATCATACCAACCTTCTGAAGGTTCATATAGCAACAATGGGTTTTTCAGGTGGAACAGAATGCCCCTCAAAGTATGAATCTAGAAGGAAGTGATAAGTGAAATACTTTTCTAGACATCAATATGATATTAGAGGTAGTAAGTGACGAGTTCACAGCTAACATAAGATGAGTAACTAACTTGTTTGACTAAACCATGGCTGCGAACTAATACACTACATATCCATGAATATGACCATGTCATGTCTACCAAGAATACACTGTAGATCCATGATTAATGACACAGAGAGCAAAACATGGCTACAGAACATACACATTAGATCCATGTTATCCGAGCCCAGTACTGGACATAGCCACTAGACATACAATGTGGATCCATGTCATGACTCCAAATAATATTCCATCGCAACCTAAGAATAGGAAATTTTGTTGATTAAACCTTACTACTCAAGGTCTTCATTCCAATCCCTAACCGATACGATTATATCCATATGAATAGATGTATTGACGTCGAACATGCTAGAAACCACTTGATTACCAATCATTGAGGTATACTATTAATAAGTGTGAGGGAAACAACCATTAATGTCAATGATCCCCAAGGTATCTTAGTACATTCTCCCAAGTTTGAATATATGTCTTGAAGTCGAACACTTGATAGAACATTTCAATTAGAGGTCACTAATGAAAACTTGCTGTTGAAAGCGAGGAAACTTGCCATTGAGGTATGCAAGGCTTAAGGTACCTGACTAGGTTTCTAAATCTAGTTCTTGGATGATGTACTGAATTCGATAGGAAAAGACTCGTGGAAGGAATGCCATCATTTTTTCCTCGTAATAGACACGAAACAAGGACAAAAGTTGATTTTGAAAAGATGAGACAACGATGAAACTCACTCAGACATGACTGGTATAGTTACTGATGAGTTAAATTTTGGAAGAGGCGTCCTTTGAATAGGGTGTGGCATGACAAATGACTTGGCAGAATTGGCTTGATGAGACAGAGACCATATGTAATGCAAGGAATAAGACAATGCATTCTTTGAATTGACTTAAAGGAGTTAGGCAACTCATGAAAGTGGATCTACTTGGAGACAATATGAATACCCAACTATTCAGATATGCTAATGCAGGTTGGTGCCATGTTCAAAGGTGGACTATGAGCTGCAATAAAACAAAATACAAAAATACTCCCCTTTCCCTTAATTTCCCCACCATGATTGATGAGTGCCTTTTTTCATTTTTACGAGTTCAAAGAGGGTAACAAACACTCATTGTATCTCATCAAGCAATGAGTCGATTATCACATGTTTTACGAACCTCGAGAAATGAGGGGTTTGTTCCTAGAAAAAGAGTCCTTCATTGTTTGATTTCATGAGTCGGATGAAGGTAAACTTAGTACCGTTCATGTTTAGAGAATCTGAACGAACACATAAGGAGACTCCAAAAGGTCCTTTTTCGTTAATTTAGAGTGTAAGGCCTGAAAAAAGTATAAAATAATTCCTCAGAGAACTCTTTTGGATGATATCAACCAGAGCGTTCCTTTTTTGTCAATATCTCGAATCAATCCAAAAAAGAGATCATCTATCACTGACTAGTCAACTATTCTAATACTTTTACAAGCATGAACATAACAAGTTCGCTTTTCAATCTTTTTGTCTTTTTAAGGAGATTGAAAAGAGCTTAAATATAACTCTGTAATGGGTTCTCTTTTTCATAAGCCATTTTTTACGAGTATGCAAAAACAACAAAAGTGGACTCGACACTCTTTTACTAGATTTTTAATGAGCATGGGAAAAGTGTAAAAAATGATTGGTACTTTTTCAAATTCACTCAAATTATGAAAAAGGAAAAAAGAAATTGTAACATAGCCATGAGCCCGATCATATTGACCTGGACATATTGAAAACCATATTAGAACCGTCTTCATAATAAAACTATGATAAAACCCATAATATTAAAGTAATTTTGAAATTAAAATCATTTTAATTTAATAATAAAAAATAAAAAGGGCCAAAATTACTATAAATAGAAGGAAAATACTAAGAAGTTTTTACCATTTGTGTTTTACCATTTGGAAGAGGTGAAGTTGGTGCAAATAGGGTAGATATTGATTTGTTGATTTCGGGGGCTACCATCTACCATTTCCCGAACCATTTGAAGTAGCCTTTCCTTTCATGTTCACGATGGCATTTTGTCATTTTTTTACTGAATTTCAGCATTTTTTGGGCATTTCCCCAATGGGAAGGTGCACTCAGGATGATTCTATTTCTCTTGTCGAGGTGAGTGTCGACACTCTGTCACATTGGAACAAAAGTACCAAAGGGAATTTTTCCACAACCGATAGAAGTGCCTGAGAGCGGCGCTCTACAGTGCTGGGACAAAGGCCCCATAGGCACTCTGTCTGCAGCTAGCAAGAGTGTCAGGTTCTCTATCTAAACAAAGGAAACAGATCATGGCTAGGGAAAACCCAAAAAATCTATCTTTAACCATCAAAATATTGATTTTGATGTTTCCTCCAAATCTGATGTGTATTCTAATGCATATTCTCAATGTTTTGCAGCAAAAAGCATCCACACCATTGTAATTTGGAAGGAACGGGAGCATGAAATGAAGGATTTCCAAGCTATCAGTGACCCACCCACTATGGAGGCCCTACAAAACTGTGGGTTTCTCAAATAATTCAAAGTGTTAGGGATGAGAGCCTATATACGTCTCATGGAGTATATCATTGATATGTGGGACCCCGATCAATAGCATTTCGTGGTTGGGACCCACACACTAAGTATCGATATAGAGGACATATACTTTCTGACTAGGTTTTATTGAAGAGGGAGACAAGTGGTTCTATCTGGACCACGGGGTAGTGACTCTTCCTTAGATGACCTGATTAATAGGTAATGTTCATTAGGGATGCATGCCCAAGATGGGAATCTCAACATCAAAAAAACAGTGGACCTTCCTTTGAGGACAGTGATTTATATCATCAAGAAAGTTGTTGGGACCATATTTTCTCACCTGACCAATAGGGCACACATGCTATATTCTATATAGTGTATGGCACCTATAGTCTTCAACTGGTACGAAGGTATGCTAGTCATCTTGAAAGATCAGTTGAATAAGTGCAGACATGGGCATCTCAAACAGTTTGGCTATGGAGTTGTGATAGTATCCTTCATCCTACAGAGGGTGCCACATATGAGACATCAGGTAGCCATGAGCAGGTTAGATGCTGAGGATCCTAGGATACTCATATGGGTTTATTTCATGGCTCGTCACAGTGGCCGGGTTTGCAAGGTCATTTATAGATCAGTCTCCTTTCACTTGTTGAGGAACCAACTACTTACGATAGAGTATTATGCATACAAGGGGGATGACTTTTGTGAGGACCTGGAGCTTCCACTACTAGAGGGAAAGGAGTGGGATTATTGAGGCAAGAAAGGTGATACCAATTATGTTTTTAATTTTTTGATTTTATTTTACTTTTTATCTTCTAACGTTGATATAAGTGACATAGGGGACCATATGATGTGTGAGAGGGACATCTATCCTAGGTAGATAGTTACACTGTGAAGTTATGGTCTGATTGGCATCTCTAATCTTTGCATTGGGACTATTTTAGGGTATATTGAAATCTATGCCTTGGAATCTCAATATATAAAAATAATTGGCATGTTTACCCATGACGAACTCAACATACAACTTTTGGAGCAAGTATAGTCGTATTTTCCTATTGTTGTGTAGTGGGATATAAAAGGCATGTACCATCGATCAATCCAATTCTCTTAGAATGTTCGATTTGTGCACCACTCAATGGAAATATGTGCTCTGTTGGTGCTCAGAATGTTATTCATTGCAGGGACTCTAAATAATGTAAATATATGTTGCTTTGTGATCTTTATTTTCTTAACTTCATTGTAGCTCAAGCCATTTTCATATTGTCTCCTTTTTATTTCTATCTACGATGTGATGTTGTATAGAGAGTCAATAAAGTGTCTAATAATGTATACAATGGAATCCAATGATTGTGCCAGGGAGTAGAAAAGTTGGTCTCCAACTCTCCATGTGGCACCAATATCTCTTAGGTGGCAAATATCTCACAGAATCTCTAAGTTTGGATCCATAGTAGCCACTACAATTATAAATACAAAAAATAAATCATTTGAAAAATACACATGGTATAATGGCATCTCTAAGAAATGAAGAATGCAAAACTAGTGTACAACAAATAACATCATGAACTATTTATAATTTGAAATTTAAAATTAAACAATTACACTAACGAATCAACATAACATTTTTCCATCTTAAACTTATGTGTATTTATATTTATAGATGTGTTAATTCCCTATGTGTATGTGTCATATATCATAAACTTATATTTACATTATTTTCAAACTAACGTAGTGTTTGAGCATGTTCTTCAGAATTCTCAAGATTCATGTATGGAATGCATTGTTATGTGTGAGAGAAAGATGTTAGAAGGATTCAACATGTTTGATGCTTGATGTTCATTGAGGATGATTGATAGTGGTTCCAACCTCATTGGAAATTATATAAAAAAAAATATAAATTTAGATCCCATATAGAATTCAATAGACTTTCACTGGATTCTATCATACATATATGATGGTATGACCTTGGCATGTAATCAAGCACATCAACCTCCCTATGTACATTGATGTTGGTGGTTCTCTTTGTTGAAATCCTATACCCCAACTGTAACAAAAATGTATCCTTCACTCAAGTGATATCACTTATTAAGCATGGGAAAATTCTCTACCTTATTTTGATGCTTAGATTAGGAAATTTCATCAAAACTCTAGGGTGTTGACTAATGTTCTTGGAGGACCGACTTCAAGATTCTAGGCAAAGGAAAGGGATGGATCCTAGAGGAGGGGGCACATGTTTCTATAGATGAATAAAATCCCAATATAGGAAAGTATTTTGATATGTAATTATTTGGTGTAGCATGAAGGTTTTTGGAGTCTATATGTCATATAGCCTCTTTGTTTATGTAGTTTGGGGAAGATATGGATTGCAATCAATGTTATTTTAGTTGTATGCGCCTTTTATATATACATGAGAAACTCTGCATGTTTGTGTATAGTTTCTTGGGATATAGAATTTAACAGACTTAATATTTTTTACACATTCAAGATTTCAAGGTGTCCATTGGATTACATCATGTATGACAGTATGTTATTGGCATGTAATCAAACACATTAAACTCGCTATGTACCTTGATGTTGGTGGTGCTTATTGCTGAACTCCTCTCTCTTGGCCTTACAAGATGTACCCTTCACTCAAGTGAAAACACTTATTAGGCATGGAAATATTCTCTAACTTATTTTATCACTTGGATTAGGAATTTTGATTAAGGTTGTAGGGTCTTGAATGATGTCCTTGGAGGACCGACTTGAATATTTTGGGTGGAGGCAACAGCTAGATACTAGAGGAAGGGACAAAGGGTGTTATTGATTAATAAAATACCAATATCGCAAAGGATGTGAAATGTAATTATTTTTTGTAGAATGAATTTTTTTTGAATCTATAGGCCATTTAGCCTCTTTGTTTATGTATTTTGGGAAAATATGGATTCCACTTTATGTTTTTTTTAGTTGTGTGCACCCTTGCTATATACATGAGAAATTTTTCATATATTTAAATAATGGTGTGGATTCATAAAAATAATCAGGAATATATATATATGTGTATGTTGTCAAAATGATTTTATTTTTATGAGTAAATTGGGATTTCTGAAAAGTTCATCAAGTTCCTTCCTTACAAACGATTGAAATTATATAATTTAAAAGGAAGGAACTTGATAAAATTACGTGATATGAAGGATATGGATGCATTTGGTGGATGATGGTACTCGTAAGGTCCTTAAACACGTTTGCAAATCGCTCGGTTGGATGCATGTGTGTCATGTGTCCGCTATGTTGGAGGAAATGAGGAATGTGGGTTGTGATTTGTTCATATAAAACATTCACTAAAATGTGTACATGTATTTTTGCCACATAATGAGTACACATTTTTAATCTACCAATAGGTATACGTTTTTTCTAAAACTAGAGTGAGTTTGTTTGCATCTACCATTGCATTTAAATAGTCCCTTTTATGTGAATGACCATAAATTTATCAAATAAATGTTAATGTCAACATTAAATTTAAGCTTAATGTTTGGTAAACATTAATTTCAACATTACAATCTACCATAACATATAGCGATATTATAACCAAATTAATGTTAATGGTAGTTATATTATAACCATATTAATAGAAATGTGTACGCCAATTGTTGGAACATATGATGATATTATTTATATTAAATATTATTATATTTACATTAAACTATTTTAATAAATATTATTAATAAATTTAACCATTAAGAACATGAATGACAATAATTGTAATAAAATTCACAACATTAACATTAACTTTAATAATATAAATTGATAAGGTTAATGTTAACATTATCAACATTACTAATGTTAACATTAATTACTAATTTCCACATTTTTAATATTAATATTAAAAATAGTATTTACATTGTTACTATTAAAACATTATTATAATAGAACATTATTAAGTAATATTAATTTTGTTATTAGTATTAATATTAAGAGTATTGATAATAACAATAATACTAACATTAAAATTAATTTTAACAACCAATAATATAAATAATAGTTCTTAAGATTAATATTAATAATAAGATTATTATTAAACATTTTCATATATTTGACACAACCATATTACCTATTTTTTAATGTTTTAGTAGATAATAACACAAATATATATAATATTAATTGAATTGAATTGTTATTATATTAAATTTACCAACAAACATTAATTATTGGCAACACCACAATTAGTGTAACATATAACAATATTATAACTAGTCAGGGGTTGGTTTTTTCTCAGAAGAAACAAATGATGCTATGTTAAATCTTGAAGCTTCCAGAAGAAAGACACTATTTGATGAAGACGATTAGGTTAGACAAAAAATATGAGCCCTATGGATTACTTACAGTGATGTTAATACAATTTTTTTTCATAAGTATGCAAATCACACGCAAAATGAAAACTCTATCTAGAATATTAATAGTAATCATTGTGTTGAGGTTGAAGGTTTTGAAGATGTTCTTGAAGCAGGTATGAAACATTCTGAGAATATTTTTAAGGATGATAGAAATTTATCTTTACGTGAAGTCATGAAAATATGAGAAAATTTTCCCTCTTCTATTTTTTAAGAAGAAAATGATGATCCTATGGATGAGGTTAGCCTAAATGAATTACAAGCAATCTCGGGCTTATTTAAAAGAAGATAAAATCCTTGGTCCTAATGGAATACCTACAGAATTTGATGTGAATCTGTTCAATGTAATACATCATAATTTATTACAGGTTATAGAAGAGTATAGATTGAATGGAAAAAAACCCATCTATTTTCTACTCGACTTTCATAGAATTAATTCTAAAAACTAATTCTTTGAAGGTTTTTGAGGATTTCATACCTATCTTGTTGTGCAATAGTGCATATAAAGTTATTGGGAAAATCATATCCACTAGGATAAATAAGGTTTTAAGTCAATGCATTTATTGAGAATAGTTCAATATTCTCCTTTGCTGTGAGATCCATGAACTAGTAAGGGTTGTAGAAGAAGGTATGCATACTATTTAGAGTAAGAGATTAAAAGTAGTGATGATAAAAATTTAACTACCTTAGGCTTATGATAGGGTAAGCAGGACATACTTAAGGGTCATCATGTCACAAATGGGTTTCAATGTGCTTTTTATTGCATGGGTGATGGGGATTCTTTCCTCTGTCATTTTTGTATTCTCATTAATGGATATGACTCAGTTTTTTTCAATCCAGTAGGGGCATCCAACAATGTTTTCCTTTATCTCTGCTCTTATTTCTTATTGTAGCTAAAGGACTTGGATGAGAAATCTTAGTTGCTCGTGATAGAGGAGATTTATTTGGGCTCTCTTTCAGGAAAATGATTACGTTATCACATGTGTTATTTGTTGGTGATATTATCGTGTTCACAAATGGATCTTGAAAGGATTTTATGATTATACAAGATATATTAAAGAGTTTCTACATTGCACTGGGATGTTGGTTAAGGAAGGAAAATAAAAAAAAATATTACAACTTGCCTCGACGAGATGGATGTAAACTTCATTAGAAATGGATTCTCCTTTTCCATTGGTAAGCTAGAGGAGGGTTTTAAATACATAGGGTTCAAACTAAATCTTATTGGATATAGCGGCAAGGATTGGGGCTGGCTTGTTCCAAAATGTGAGAACAAGATTAAAATTTTGGAGTCAGTGATGGTTGTCTAAAGGAGGGAAGCTTGTTCTGGTAAAATATGTTTTGGAAGCTATACCGGTTTTTTGGATGCACTTTTGGATTCCTTCAGGTATTTTTGAGAATATTAGGAGGCTCTGTTTCAAATTTTTATGGTCGATTAATCTAGATCATCAGGGTCTATCTTGGGTTTCTTGGGAAAAAATGGCTCTTCCAAAGAGATGGTGGTTGGGGGATAAAAATACCTACCATTTCCTCAAACGTTTTGGGTGATAAAACTGTTTGGAAATTACTTCAAGTTAATGGATTATTTGTCCATATTGTTATTCAAAAGGATATTTATCCCTTGTCTCTTTTGGACTGGATAAAAAATTCTTCAAAAGGACGCAGGAATATATCCATCTATTGGAAAGTAGTTGTGCAATTGTTTGATTTGATTGGGTCATATTTAGTGTGGAAGATCAGAAATGGATTTTTTGTTCTTATTTGTATTGACCCATGGGTTGGATACAAGTGGAGGAATAATTTACCTATGCACATTATTGATAATTTAAATGGTGAAGTGTTTTTTTTCTAAATCATATTAGTGATCTAGACAATACTTCTATTATGGGACAATGCTAGCTTAATGCACATGAGGTTGGATTGGAAAACATAAGTGATGTGAATATTTGGAATTCTTATATAGCATTGTTGAAATTCATTAATAGAAGGATTAATGAAATTGAGGATTAATTACTGTGCTATTTTTCAAAAATTGGTCGTTATACACCCAAAGAAGGATATTCTCAGATGATAAATGATAAGGAAGATTCTAATGAGATATGGTGGTGGAAGGTTGTCTGGAAATTGAAATGTCCCTTGAAGACACATTTTCATGTGGTTTCTATTCTCAAATAAAGCATTAACCTAGGAATTCTTTAGAAGGAAAGGAAGAGAAGGTCGTGGAAGATGTTATTTGGGAAATGAGACTGAAGAATCAAACTTTTATTTGGCAATGGATTTATTCTTTAAAGGAAATGTTTAGAATGAAATTGAAAGAAAATTTCATATGAAAAATATATGGGAAGGAGAATCAATGGATGTTGGCAAGGGGTTTAGGATAAGTTAGTTGCACACCATCGAGGATGGTGCACAAGCTCAAAGACACCATGCAAGTGGAAGATGGTGCGCAAGGAAGAAATAGAATATTTATGTAATTTTGGCTCACCTTTTGTAGTTTTTTACCATATTTTGTGGATATTGGTCGTTATTTTGTAGAATCAGTTAAGATTTAGTTAGGAAGTCGTCTAACTGGGCATTGAATGTAAAGGCACAAGCCTATATGTAGATATTGAATTGCAAGTATTAAATATCTTTGATATCATCTTTGTGGGGAATATTTTTGGATCATCTAAACTAAGATTTGTTGATCTATGAACTGTTTTGAGAATCTATGATTTTGCACAGAAGTAATATGACAAGACAGAAGTTGACCTGAGTCATTGTGATCTTTTCTATATTTTTTTTTACTATCTTTTGCAATACAAGTATGAATACAAAGTCACATCTGCAACATGGATTTGTAGATGATGCGATGTTTCCTTGTGTTAAATGATGTTATTTTGTTGGATCTGTGTGTGCATCAACATGCTCACTATAGTTATGATTGAATGATGCAATCTATTATAAATGATTACATGAATGCATAAGTTGAAGGGTCTGTTAATGTCACACTAAGATGATAAGTCAATGCACACTGTCCTCCCCTATTCTGCGTAAACTTGGTTCCAACGGCTCTCCCTCGAACATCTCGAGTGAGACTTCATCCATTATGTGGGTGTCTTCGGATGAGATAAAAACTATCTGGGCTGGTACTCAAGGAGATTGCGGTGGTTTGGATGTTGACAAAGTAGGAACCCCTATTAACTAGTTTTGTTGGCTGGGTTTGTGTCAACAAATGGTTTCGTTTCCAAGACCTTGTTGTGACTGAGAGGAGGATATGTGGCATTCGACAAGACCGAAAATTCAAGATTGGTTCGACAAGAAGCTATCAGATTTTGTCAAGATAAAAAATTAGAACCCTGGAATATTGATAGATAAGTGGTTGGCAAGGTACATACATGATGGTCCACACAAGTAATGTTTCTATGAATTTCCCATCTCCTTGTACGAGTGGTTGGCGTGATTCACCTATCACAAGTATAATTTCCAAGGAGGAGAGCCAACATCCTCGACCCCTGAGTTGATCCATGAGTCGCAGGAAACTAATAACAAGGCATCATGGGCTACTTAAGTCTGGTTGGAGAGTATCTTAGAAGGCTATATCACCAATTTGTGGTTTATACTACTGAATCCTACAGTGAAGAAGAAAGGGAATTCTTCAATGGACCTAGTGGTAGGTTGTTATTGTCTTTACAACTGTCAATTAAGATGCTCGTCTGTGAAAAATGCATACTCAAGATGCACCTCAAGTAGTAGAACTCTGGTGTTTGGGGGTTGTAGATACCACGAAGAAAGGGGGGAGATGAATGGACTGATACGGGGTAGATGGGTGTAAGTTTCGATGATACTATGAGTGAAGTTAAGGAATAAAGTGGTCTTACAAGAGGAGGACCAAGGTTTCGATAGGAAAAGAGGCAAAGGACAGGGGAATGTCCTATTGCGATCGAAACACAAGACCACGAAGGAATACCATGTGAGACAAAGTGATCCTACAATGAAAAATAGGATGACCAGGATACGCCCAAGGTAGAGATAATATCAACCCCCAGTAACATCATACCCACACCTCTGTGCACTACATCGCAATCAGGAAGACATTAGAGGAAATTTGAACTCAAAATGGGCCTCTCAACCCTAATTCAAATTCCATTTCATCATGTGTTATCCAATGAAATTGCTTTAAATTTGAAATACAGTATAGTCCTTAAACAATTTTTTAATATAAATTTGGGGATAGGTATCATAAAAAATTATGTTTTTTGTTCGTATTTTTGACATATCTCTCGGTGTTTTTACTCAAATTTTGATCGTGATATCTTGTTGGATGTAGAATTAAATTACGCATCCAACAAGTACCCACTTTGCATACTTCTGACAGACTCTGCTACCCGAAAAACAAGAAATACCAGGAAAAAAATTCATCATCATGTTTTTTAGGTATTTCTTGTTTTTGGGTAGAGGGGTCCATCAAAAGTATGCATAGTGGGTACTCATTGTATGTGGAATTTAATTCCACATCCAACAAGCTCTACCAATCAAAAATTGAGTAAAAACAAAGGGAGATATGTCGAAAATACGAACAAAAAAAGTACTTTTTTTTCTTTTCTTCCTCCAAAATTAATAAATATAATCTTATTATTTTCCTTATGAGGCCCATTTTGAGTTGAAATTTCCTCTAATTAATGAAAGTTCAACACCAACTAGTCCAACATTCCAACGGAACTATAATAGAAGTAGTTGATCAGCATATGTAGGATGAAGACCGAGGATGGCGGGCGACGAGGAGAAGTTACCTTTGTTCCATGGAAATGGGACTAAGGATCCAGAACAGTATTGGCTCATGTGTGAGGCAGTATCCAATGCTAGACAAAATAAAAATGATGATGTCAAAAAGGGCCAGTTGGAAACAACTCTTCAAGGGCACACACTATATTGGTACATGAAATTTCTACAAGTTCCTACGGGGACTCCGACAAAAACCTTGGAAAAAGTCAGGAGAGGAATTATTGAAGCATTCAGAAAAAACAAAGTCTAAAGTGCAATACATTATAGAACTAAAAGAAATTAAGTAGTATCCAAACAAGATTGTTTGGGATTTTCATCAAAGATTCAAGATACTAATGGCAAGAGCCAGATTTGATATGAGCGACATTCAACATAAAGAGTGGTTCATTGTAGCATTGCTAACTCATATCCAATTACCACTGATGCAACATAAGATTGCGACGTAGAGAAAGGATATAGAGATTGAAATGAAGCTGGAAGCTTCACCTATTAGAGAAAATGCAGTTGACATGAACCAAATTCAGACGGAGTTGGTGAACTTGATACTTCAGTTGCAAGATATTAAGAAGGGAAAAGAACAACGTGAGGATCTCTAGTGCACTTGACGTCACATGGATGAGCATACCAAGGATACTTGTCCATATTTTTGAAACAATATGTTCTAAGGAGTGTCGAACCCATTAAGTTGTGGCAGTGTACCATGGTGTCATATTTGTCAAGTAAATGGACATTGACATGATGAATGTAGATACATGCATAAGATGGTGACGAATCCGATGAAATTGTATTGCACATTTTGTCAATCTTTTGGGGATGAAGATAAATATTGCTGTGCATATGGCCTACTTCAAGAGAGAACATATGACTTGTACTACGTGAAGGGTAAAGTACGACAACCACAACCGCAATCGCAGGTGGTACAACCACCACCTCAACCATAGTATGTACCACCACCGTAGATACAGTGTATACCACAACAATAGTTTGTGCCATGGCCACAGTATAACCAGATGCAGATGGCTTCAATCAACCACAATATGTTGAGTCATTGAATTATGTTCAGCAACAGCTTAATCCCCTGCATTAGCAAGTAAATCGGCCGCAGTATCAGTAGCAAGGAGGTTTCAATGGAGGATTCAGAGGAGGCCACAAAGGCTTTGTTCAAGGAGGAGGACGAGGTCACAGACAAGTCGAATGATATAATTGTGGTGTATTGGGTCATTACTATAGATATTTACCATAGTTGTAGTTTTCATTTACATATTCTACCGTGTTTGATCACATAGTTGAGAACTGTCCACAGGTGATTGTGAGGTGGCAAGCCGAAAATGTTCCACAATTGAAGAATCAGAATCAATTGTAGAATCAGAATCAAGTGCCAAACCAGAATGAGCTGTAGAATTAGAATCAAGTGTCGAACTAGAATGAGATGTAGAATCAAAACCAAAACAAAATTTGAATTCAGAACCAAATTCCAATTCAGAACTAGAATACAAATCAAAACATGAATCAACTTGTGAATCCACCATTGAACCAGAGCCAATGACCAACTATCGCAACGATTTCAGCAAAGCCCAAGATGCAGGATGTTTACGTCATAGTCAGCACTCATGGAGTTGTGATGATGGGAAGAAGGAACATTTCGATGTTGATGCTAAAAAAAACACATTTTTTGAAGCACGTGATGTGATCGGAAGGAATCTTGGTAAGTTACCTATCTATAAAATTGCCACTACTTTTGATTCAACATTAGAGGCAGGACCATCGCGACAACATGATACCTTGTAGAAATTATTTGAAAGTTTCTTGTCACTAGTGAGAGATCCTGATTCTATTGCCAATATTGAGAATCTATTGCACCGACTGACTAAGGGATGAAGGATTCCACAGTGAATTAGTTGTATAAGAAAAAGACAGGGAAAGAAATGCACATGAACATTCAGATTGGGGACTATGACGTCGATTCAGTCATCCTGGATCTAGGCTCAGATGTTAATATTCTAACAAGAGGAAGATGGAAAAATATGGGGATCCCAATGCTGATTTGGTCTCCTGTGCAGCTGCAACTTGCCAACCATGCCCGTGTAACTCTGATCACATGGGTTTCGTGCCTTGTTGTTGATGTGGAAGGCGTGAAGACCTATGCTAATTTCGATGTGATTGAATTTGTTGATGGTGGCAGTTCCTATCCCACATTGTTGGGGATTGTATTGGACAACAACGGTATGGTAGTGATCAATTTTAAGAAGCATGTAATCACATTTGAGAATGAAGACATGAGAGTCATCATTCTAATGGATCCAAATGAAGGGAGAATGTATATTGAACCGGTGAAAGATGAATTTGTCAGAGGATGGGATCATGCATATAACATTTCATAAGATTATGTACATCCAACTGCTGATGGGGAACTTGGTTGGCACAACACTAGATCTATGCATTCCGACTTTGATGATGCTCTAGAGAATTGGAAGAACCACTTGCATGAAGTGTCGCTATGAAAGTGCTTCTTGATTATGCAGTCACCGTGTCGCATCGCAACTGAGACCATCGAGTTTCCAATTCATGAAGGAGTGCCTAAGTTATCTGAGTTTCTTATCGAATTTGAAGATAAGGTGTCAGAACCATAGTGGTTGCTGGAATTGGAGGAAGTATTGAAGGCTACTCCAGCACAATGGTGAGAGACCCATAAGAATTTGATCACTATATGGTCATAATGTCAAATACTAATGATAGTTATGTTTGGAGATATAGAGGTATACCATGCTGGAAGGTACAATGGGCAGAGCATCCCTGGTGGTTGTTACCAACTAAGTTGTACTTAGTGGTATTTTATCAAGTGATCCTGGTGAACCAAGCAAAGATGATTTGTTTGGACTTCAGAAGACCTCCAGAATTGCTTCTAGGAGATGCTTGTTGTACTATATCACATGTTCATACCCCATAGGGGGGTTGTAATAAAATTTTCTAGCATGATAGTCTTTGTAAAAGACTCAGTCTCTTGGACTTTATTTGTCAATCTGATCATCCCAGAGTGTTTTTTCCCTTGGTTATTATTGGTTGTTGAATAAACAACTGATAATTTCTAAGTTTTTCACTCAATACCTCCAAGGTTGGGGTGGTCGGCTTAGCATTTAGGCCTATTGAGGTTATTAGAGACTATGTGTCAATGTATAAACATGCTAGGCATTATGGTCGAGTGATATGAACATGTCTAAGTCCCCCTAGGTTTTAATTTTCTTTAATTTTTTAAGTTTTTTTAAAGTTTTAATGTTTCCAAAATAGAGGCTATTTTTTGATAGTCTAAATGGAAAAAATTGGTTTTCTAATAAAAGTTGGCTCAGAAATCAGTTTCAATCATGGGGGTGCTCATTTTATGACTCAGAGCACTCGATAAACCCATAAACCCACTTTTCCTAAGTTTTAAGTGATTTGTCCATCACTCAAGTGAGAAAATAAGAAAAAAACAAACATTAATTAATTTAATTAAAAATTAATTAAATCATGGAGAAAATCCAAATTCCTAATTCATTGGAATTTGCTCTGATTTGACTAAAATTAGTCTCATCAGCTTCATATTAACTAGAGATGACCATTCCTTGATAGAAGGAGGTGATCTAGGCTGAAGAAGGAGTGCACCACATCATGCAATCTTGGGAATTGTGCCCTCTCTCTCTCCTCCACATGTGTGGGCCCATCTAGATGTGACTTGCTTGATGTTTTAGTTAACCGGTTGATGTGTCAGTCTGATCAGCTCGCCAATTTCTAGCTACACTCAGTCAGACTCAGATCAAACTCAGATAGACTCAGATCAAGCTCATCTTCACTCCATATGCACCTGTAGTCTCTCTCCTTGGGAATTGCGCCCCCCCTGGGATAGGGTTCTAGTTTTTGTTATAAATAAAGCTCGGTTTTCCTCTTTGAAGTAGTTAGAGCTAGATTGAAGAACTATTGGAATTGTAATACTACTATATTTTAATTGTGAATAAATAAGCTTTGGAGGCTATACCTTCTAGTGCATGTGTTTGTGTGGATTCCCAGCGTCATGCTGCCAATGTGGTAACTGCAATTTCTTTCCAATTTCTGTGTTGCTTTTTTTTTTGGCTTCAACGATTCAGTTGAATCAAGTAAGGGTGTAAACTAGCCAAGTAATATTACTTGCTCTTGTTTATTCATATTATGTATGCTTAAGAATTTCAGTTATATGCTTAAACAAGATTATTTTTGCATGATCTTTCATATTTGTTGTTTCATACATCTATATTGAGATATCACGAGGTGTTGTGAAGGCTTGTGCTATTTAGGTGCAGGTTCCTGATTATATGAAGGCATGGATCAATATTGAAACCATTTCTCATCCAATAAGCTCAAGACTCTGTCCCTCAGCGCTCCACAAAAGGGCCTCCTTTCAACTTGTTCCATTCAAGCAACAAGTCAACCTTCTCTCCTCTTCTTCTCTTTTCTTTAAAAATTAAGTATTCTTGGTTACTTTGTTTATGCATGAGTTTCTAATGTATAATATGAAAAATATCTCATTATATCTCATACATAAGCATTCAAAAATCTAGATCTCTATTTTTTCAAACAAATTTCCATAAGCATCATAGATCTGGCATAAAGAAATCGTCCTTTTTGCATTGCGATTTAAAAGAAAATTTGTAGCTTGCATACATTCGATTTATATTTTATGTTATAAAATAGAAAATCCAGAAATCAGTGCACATAACATTGGCTTCCCTAAATGCAAGCCAAGATCCCAAGGAAAGCTTGCTTCCCTTGGTTCCTTTTTTACCTTTTCAACTAGTTTTAACTTAGCTTTTTTTCGGTTAAAGTATGTTGACCCAAAGGTACTTTCAAAGTTCTTTTGGCAATATTTCAGTTTAATAATATTTATGGTTTTTATCAGGTATAAAATAAAAGAGTAGGAGTTTCTGTTCGAAAGTGACTTTTGGACCATCCGAATCCCCCGAGGGGTCTCCCTTTTTTACTATAATCTTTAATTTTTTAACTTTGTAAGGTCTTGGTTTCATTTTGTATAATAACCAAGAGGAATCATATCCATTTTATGATATTGTGACCACTGGTAATAAAAAATAGTTCCAAATAGGCTCTTTCAATCCCATTTCCCATCCCCCCTGGGGGGATTCGTGTCCTTTTTTCCCTTTTTGCATTCTCTTATTTTTTCACTCTAGACTAGTTTCATTTATGAATAATAATATACTTTGATTAATTTTATCATATCTTTGATATTGCAAAGTCAAAGTAACTTTAATACTGGCCCCACGACTTCTCGATTGACCCGAAAGAGGATAGAGATGTGTGGTAGGACTAATTAGAAAAGCTGTGGTTTGTTTCTTTTTTCCTGCTTCATCATTAATTTATGCAAGTAATATTTATAAAATAAAACCCCTCCTTGATTCCTCGATTGGGGTCCACTTGGACAGAAATAGGTTCCTGGAGGGTTTTCCTTTCTAATCAAAACACATCATTTAAAATTTACTAAAAATTATAAAGACTCTGGTGTGTATGCTCTACTTCTTGGCTGCTGTTCATCCGATCAATGAAGCTACATCAAAAGCAATGTGAGTAACTAGATTAATTAGGTTTCACCTTCCCTAATTAACCACCATCAGGCGAAAATACAATGCCTTAATCAAACCGTAAATGGTGGAAAAATACCCAAAGGAAGTGGGATCTCCTGGATAGTGACCTCAAGGCACCGATCTCTATTACACCCTAGCAGCTGTATTATGAACACAATCTCAGAGACTCCATTCATCCCACACATTCCTGGCAGGTAGCCATGAAGGTTTTATTTTTGGACCTACTCCAAGTACTCCTCAGGTATATCTGGAGTCCCCCCGCACCTAATTTAATCCACTCATTCTCCATTTTAACTTAAAATGTACCAAGAGGCAATTGGAAAACATTCACTCCAAGCACATGCAAGTACATTTGGTTATTTGCTTAAATATTTCGATATATATATTGTGTGTCGGCATTGTTCTTACTTGTGCTCATTTTTCATCTTGTTATCTATGGTTATTAATGGTTAATTTCAAACTCCTAAGCAACCTATTCAACAAAATAACATCATAGTAAAGTAATTTGCTTTAGTAACTTAATAGGGTCTACCACCCTTGGCTTCATTAAGAGTTGACCCTAAATGGAGGAGTCAAGAACAAGGTGGTAGCCTAGACTCATGACTTTCCCCCAAGGACACACCGAGTGGCTTGAAGNTTTGTTTTCTTCCTTTTTCATTTTTGCTTTGTTTGATGAATGCTTAGAGTAGATCTTTAATTTTCATCTCTCGACTCCACTGACCTTTTTCATTTTTTATTTTTACAAAGAAAAGCAAAAAAAAAAAATTGTGAATGATTTATAAGTGATTATTTTTCTTTTTCACATGGTGACTCCACTGGAGGGATAAAACCCTGCTTTCTCATAATTTTGTTGAGTCTTGTTTTGTGTAGATGAGCTCATATGACATAGTAAAAATTTAAATGCTCATTATTTGGCAGCTTCGGTTCAGTACAAAATACATGGTTGATAGATGTTGCTAATAAGCCATTATGGATGATGAATATTACTGTGCTCTAATTTCCAATGCATATCCTCCCATCAATTTCTTGGGCATTCTGGGTTTTCCTAACTATGAACCATATCTCTAGGATGAAAAATATTCTCAGGCTCCAAATTTTTATGGAATTGGTGGTTCAGCTGTCTATCACATCATATTTGTTTTTTCATTTGTGAATAAACTCAACATAGTTCATAGGGATAATGTGATGTGATTTTTTTCTATTTCTTTGGAAAAGAAGGCTTGGACATGGTTTTGTGGTCTTCTTGATAAATGCATTACCTCCCATGAAGACTTATGTGATATGTTTTTTGAGAGGTGGCATGATGGTGATGGAGATATGGTAACAGTTGTAGAAAGAAAACTCACCTACCTAAATGAGCTAAAGGATCCCATGACTTCCATTATAGATGAGAACACTCGAGATGATCCTATTGAAGAGCTTCATGAGGAGCCCATGATTGAACACATTGTTGAAGACTCTCCTCATGTCACCATAGACAAAAACATTGAATATTTGAGGTATCCTCAAGTTTGTTGCAATGCTAATATTTTTCTAGAAATCCCTCATGAGGAAACCATTATAGAGATCAACACTTAAGAAGAAATTTATGATGTGTATGATGACACTCCTCTATGTTCATCGCTTAGGGATGAATTTTGGAAAGTTTAATTTCTTGTAATATCTTTGAAACAAAAAATTTGAAGGATGATTATTACGAACATGAGGAGGGTAGTTGTATATCAGGATGTGATACCAACAAGGAAGACTCTCTCATATCCAACATAGATGGGAGTGATGACTATTGGAATTTCATAGATAACCCAACTTGTGAAAATATTATTGAGAATCCCATCCATGATATGTCCAGCAAGGGGATTGTCTATTCAAAAATTTGTGGAAGTCCAAGCTACGATATGTCCATAGAGGGGAGCATGGATCTGGATACCTGGGAAAATCTTAGTACGAAAAAGGAGCATTCAGAAATTTCGCATGATCATTCATAGTATCATGCAGAGCTACACAATGTCAACAGTAATGAATACATTGAGAAACAATGTTGTGAAAAGTTACATGTGATGCAGTCAATGGAATATCAGTCTCAGCCATCTTCTTCACATATAGAGGTTCCTTATGATTTGTATCTACTTGGGGCTTATGCAACGAGTTATCATTTGATAAGCCCTGATGATCAATATGATGATATAGTCAATCTGCCTTATCTTGCCGATTGGTATATCAGTCCTATCCAGTCATGGATAGAAGTAGCCTACACGAGCACATACCAGTTTGGGAAGAAATTTAATGAATTTACTCATGCCTATGATTTCCCATCCAACCCACCCATTCCAGATCATCACGTAGGTTTGCAATTTATGAATAAAGTATCCTTATTTTTGCTGGTAACCAAAGACAAGGAATTTTTTTTTATGTTAATAAAATTCTTACGTGGTTACATTGGCATGAATTTACTCATGCCTATGATTTCCCATCCAACCCACCCATTCTGGATCATCACGTAGGTTTGCATTTTCTGAATAAAGTATCCTTATTTTGGCTGGTAACCAAAGACAAGGAAATTTTTTTTTATGTTAATAAAATTCTTACGTGGTTACATTGGATTTTTTATTACACCTAACCTTTTTATATCATGCTTAGAGTAGGAAAATAAGATCCTTAAAAGGGAGCAATTACTTTTTACATTTCTGTTTTGTACTTAGCTATAATAGAACTTTTTTTTCATCAGTTAGTTGCATTTATTTTGTTTAAATAAATCAGCTAAATGGTTCATTTGGTTTCTTATAAAGCTTGTGCTACTGAGGTTTTCTTGTCAATTTGAGATGTTTTTACAGGGTGTATAAACCAGAGATTCTGGTGTTCTCATATCCTCTCCTTGCCCTATGACCAGATCGAGCACACGTCCCGCAGTTGGAGCCATATGTTACCACATAAGTTGTACTTAGTGGTTTTTTATCAAGTGAGTCTGGTGAACTTGACAAAGATGATTTGTTCGAACTTCAGAAGACCTCCAAAATTGCTCCTGGGAGATGCTTTTTGTACTATATCACACGTTCATACCCCGTAGGGGAGTTGTAATAAAATGTTCTAACATGATAGTGTCTATAAAAGACTCAGTCTCTTGGACTTCATTTGTCAATCTGATCATCCCAAAGTGTTTTTTCCTTGGTTATTATTGGTTGTTGAATAAACGACTGATAATTTCTAAGTTTTCACTCAATACCTCCAAAGTTGGGGTGGTTGGCTTGGAATTTAGGCCTATTGAGGTTATTAGAGTCTATGTGTCAATGTATAAACATGCTAGGAATTATGGTCGAGTGATATGAACATGTCTAAGTCCCCCTAGGTTTTATTTTTTTTTTAATTTTTTAAGTTTTTTTAAAGTTTTTAATTTTTCCAAAACTTAGGCTATTTTTTTATAGTCTAAATGGACAAATTGGTTTTGTAACAAAAGTGGGCTTAGAAATCAGTTTCAGTCATGGGGGTGCTCATTTTGTGACTCAGTGAACTCAGTAAACCCATAAACCCACTTTTCCTATGTTTTGAGTGATTTGTCCATCACTCAAGTGAGAAAATCCAAAAAAATCAAATATTAATTAATTTAATTAAAATTAATTAAATAATGGAGAAAATCCAAATTCCTCAATCGATGAAATTTGCTCCGATTTTGACTGAAGTCAGTCTCATCGGCCTTAGATTGACTAGAGATGACCTTTACTTGACAGAAGGAGGTGATCTAGGCTGAATAGGGAGTGCACCACAACATGCAATCTTTGGAATTGTGCATGTTTTCTCTCCTCCACACGTGTGGGCCCATCTGGATGTGATTTGGTTGATGTTTCAGTTAACCAGTTGATGTGTCAGTCTGATCAGCTCTCCAATTTCAAGATACACTCAGTCATACTCAGATCAGACTTAGATAGACTCATATCAAGCTCAGCTTGACTCCACACGCAGCTACAATCTCTCTCTCCTTAGGAATTGCGCGCCTTCTGGGATAGGGTTCCAGTTTTTGTTTTAAATAAAGCACGGTTTTCCTCTTTGAAGCTAGTTAGAGTTGGATTGAAGAGTTGTTTCCATTGTAATACTAATATATTTTCATTGTGAATAAAGAATATTTGGAGGCTATACCTTGTAGTGCATGTGTTTGTGTGGATTCCGAGCATCATGCTGCTAATGTGGTAATTGCAATTTCTTTCCAATTTATGTGCTACCTTGATTTTTGGCTTCAAGGATTCAGTTGAATAAAATAAGGGTGTAAACTAGGAAAGTAAGATTACTTGCTCTGGTTTATTCATATTATGTATGATCAGAATTTCAGTTATAGGCTTAAACAAGATTTTTTTGCATGATCTTTCATTTTTGTTGTTTCATACATCTATATCCAAATATCATGAGGTGTTGTGAAGGCTTGTGTTATTGTTAGGCTATAGGGCAGACATGGGCTTTATACCATTAACTTTGCACCAACAAAAGACCCACAGTGTTGGCCCTTTCGGCAACAACCTACGAACAGGTTGCAGTCTCACCCGAAATAGCTATGGGGTGCCGCAAAATCAGGTTTCTGCAAGTAGAAGAGGGATATTACTATACCTTTAGCTTCTAACAATTATAATCATAAAATGCGGAGCTTTAATAGTTACTTATTTAGCTTCGTGGTTAGATAAACAAACAGTGCCTTGCTTAACCCTTTACTGGGAATTCCAGCGAAGTTAGTATTTAGCAATGATCTTACTTATCAGTTATATATTTATCAATGCATAAAAGAACATAACAACAACACAACAAAAACCACAACACATGATATAACGTGGTTCACCCCCAGTTTAGGGGTTACATCCACAGAACTGTGTTTTATTCAACTCTTTACAAAAACCATAGTTCTGATCTGTGCACTCAGCTGCAGATCCCTTCAAGTCCTCAAAGCCACACACACAGCTACAGACCTCTACGCACACAGCTGCAAATTTCCTTAATCACCCAAAACCCTCTGCACACACAGCTAGGACTTAAACTTCTTACAAACAAGCCTTAGCTTTGCATCAATTCATCTTACATCAAAAGCCTAAACTGAATTCTTTACAAGAGTGCTTATTTATAGTGCACTTATTACAAAACCATGGGCTTAAACCATGGGCACCCCGAACCCTAAACCCTGGACTTAAACCATGGGTTTATTACAAAAAGAAGGTGTTTACTCAACCCCGACACCCCTAAGACTATTTTGAGTCATAATTTCGCTTACAACTTCCACAAAAATTGTGGAGTTACAAAAATTAGGTACCATTAAGGTGCGCGCCCCAACAGGCCCCTAAGACTCACCAGTGTCCCGTCCCGAGACACTCTGCTGTTTTTCAGGTGGGTGAATCTTGTTGGTGAAGACATAAAACGGCTTGCTACGGCTGCATCGTCATCCCTTCTGCGACTGCTACCATGGTCGCGGCTTGCTTGATCCTTCATCCTTAGTAGAATACATCCATCTCTTATGCTGTTGTCTTCCTCTGTCATATTTATGGTGGTCCTAGTGGTCATTGGGCGTTCTATCAGCGACCCCATTCTTCGAATTGCCTATCATTCATGTCCTATCGAACATTCGACCATCCAAAAATTTGGGTCCTTAATAGGCAGTACCCCCGTGTTTGCATGCCACTGAAATTTTGCATAAGACAAACAGCATGCCTCCATTCTTCGGGATCCTCTTGAGTCTTTCTTGAGGGGTTGTGACTTTCTTCGTTCTGCTTAGAGTGAACTTTTGCCTTAAATTTCTTTCTGGTTGATCATATTTGCATTGGCTACTTTGGCGCTGGAGATGCCTCCCTGTAAGGAGGATTGCTCATATGGTTCTGCAGACCTCTCTCCCTGAACTCTCGTAACAATTCCTGGACTTCGCGATCATTCGACGTGGTGCTAATTGTAAACTCAAAGAAGTGCACAATGGAAGAGTCAGAGGCCGGTGTAGCTTCTTATAGAGTCCTGCAACAAAATATGTCATTATGGTGCATTAATGATGCCAAATTTAATGGAACGACGATAAATCTGGTCCACACAATGCTAGATTTTCCCAAAATCTCATCATGACAAGCAGTTCACGTGCCGACGCCGCCAAGTCGATTTTGTATTTTTAGTCACGTTTTGGGCTGTGACACACTTTTATTCTTCGACACGACCACTAACTTTAGCTTCGCCTCAATGAGTACCCTTGACATAATATTCACCTTCGACCCATATTGACCTATACGGCAACCAAACTTCAATATTCAGACTTTAACAGTCTTCAACACTTCATAGCTTTGAGAACAACTTTATTATAGTCTAGTACCCAATTCCAACTGTTCTTGGTACTTAGACTGTCCTTCTTGTTGTTACTCCTGATTAAGGGGTCCCGGTTTGTCCCTGTACTTGTTTAACCTACTTCCATTCACCATGGAGGGTAAAATTTCTCCATTCAATTTAGCTAACTGGACTGCGCCGCCATCAGTAACTCTCTGCACTATGTATGGTCCTTTCCAATGTGTCTTGAACTTCCTTAGGAATTTCATGAATTTACTATCATATAAAAGCATAAGATCACCATTCTGGAACTGCTTCTTCTTAATATGTCTATCATGCCATACTTTTTCTCTAGCTTTCTGTACTTGCTGCTAGAACCCTGCAATGAATATATCCTCTTCAAGTTCTAGTATCTTTGCCAGCCTTTTTTTCATCATATCTGGGTCATCCATCTCTATAAAAGAAGATATTCTGAGGCTAGGGACAATGTACTCCATGGGCATGACTGCTTCTTGTCCATAAACCAACCTAAAAGGTGTATGGCCTGTCAACTTTTTGCAGGTAGTTCTATAAGCTCATAGTACTGCTGGAATTCTAAGGTCCCAATCATTTCTGTTAGTATTGCAAACCTTCGTCAGAGCATGTTCAAGGATCTTGTTAAAGGCTTCGACAATTCCATTTGCTTGAGGATGATAGGTAGTACTCTTCTGATGATATATTTGAAATTCTTCAGTTAATACTTCAATAGTCTTATTTAAGAAATGTGATCCTTGATCGCTCATAAGAATTCTAGGACACCCAAATCTTGACAAGATGTTATCGAAGATAAACTTCGTGGCTGTAGCAGCACTACAGGTCTTGGCTGGTTGAGCTTTGGCCCAATGAGTAAGGTAGTCAGTTGCTGTAATAATGTATCTTGCTCCGGATTTCTTCGCAGGGGGATTGATAGGTCCAACAAAATCAATAGCCCATTTATCAAAGGGTTGTAAAGTTACCTGCGGAACTAGAGGCATATCATCCCTCCTAGATGGTTTTCCTGTCCTCTGACGAATTTCGCAACTATGCAATATTCTCTTGCATGCTTATGAATTGTTGGCCACCACAGTCCAGCTGTCAGAATCTTCTGTGCTGTAGCTTTTCCTACGTAATGACCTCCTGCTGCGCTAGAGTGTGCCTCAGCCAAAATTAATGGCTTTTCATGCTCCAGGATGCATTTGCGCAGTATTTCAGTTGGTCCCATCTTATATAGCTGTCCTGCTATTAAGGTAAAGTTGGCTGCTCTAACCACCAGCTGTTTCTTCTGCTGCGTTGTCAGTTCGGTGGGTGCAAAACCTGTAGACAAATACTGAAAAATATCCTAGAAATAATCATCAACCATCTGGATGGCAAAAAACTGGGCATCAGGAAGACCTTCATCTAAACTAATGGGCTCTTCTCCTGACTCGAGCCTCGACAAGTGGTCAAGACCTAAGTTCAGTCTTCTAGGTTTTACTATGATCTCAAAGTCATATTCCTAAAACAGAATCAACCATGGGCATATCCTTCCACCTAGCATAGGCTTGTTAACCAAATACTTCAAAGCAGAGTGATCAATGAACATCTTAAAGTGAGATCCTAACAGATAATGTCGAAAATTCTATAATGCATAAACCATAGCTAAACCTTCTCGTTCTGTAGTAGTATAATTTTTTTCTGCTGTGGACATTTTTCTACTTGCAAAAGAAATAGGGTGATCGATATTACCTTCACCTGACTGAGCCAATACTATTCCTAGAGCAATGGAGGATGCATCAACATGCACATGAAACTCCTTATTCCAGTTAGGGAATACTAAGATAGGGGAAGTTACCATCTTTTCCTTTAGAATATCCAAGCTTGCTTGACATTCAGGTGTCCATTCAAACCTAATATCTTTCTTCAACTTCTTTTCCATAGGGGCTGTTATCTAAGCATATCCTTTAATGAATTTCCTGTAATAACCAGTATAACAAAGCGTAGTGCATAGTTGTTTAACAAACTTTGGAGGTGGCAGGTTCACAATAATGGCTATCTTCCCAGGATCCATCATCAATCCTTGCTTACATACAATGTGACCTAGCAGAATTCCAAAAGGGGCACAGAAGATATACTTTTTCAAGTTCAAGGAAATCTGATGATGTCTACATTTGTCTAGCATAAGTGTTAAACTAGCTATGTGGTCTTTTAATAACCCAAAGATAGTCCAGTAATCAAAATAAACTTCTAAGAATTTATGTATGAATTCCTTAAAAGCAGAGATGACTACTCTAGAAAACATGGCAGGTGCATTCTTCAATCCAAAGGGCATAACTGTATACTGGAAGGATCCCATTTCTGTAGCGAAGTTTGTCTTATGCTGATCTTCTGGAGCAATTCTAATCTGATGGTAACCTGAAAATCCATTAGTAAAAGAGTACACTTCTTGACCTCCAACATTGTCTAAAACTTCATCTGTAAAGGGAGTGGGGAAAGGATCGTGCAAACAGGCATCGTTCAGCTTCCTCAGATCAACACAGATTCATATTTCTCCCTTAGTCTTCTTTTCTTGCACCACCATAGGACTGGCCCACTCAGACTCTTCAATAGGCTCAATGAATCATGCAGCAAGCATCTTATCCAGCTCCATTCAGACTTTTTCCTTATACTTAGGGTTCAGCCTATAAGGGCGCTGTTTCACAGGCTTTGTATCAGGTTTCAAAGGGATCTTTATCACTCCTATATCACCAAGGATACCTTTCATCTCTTAGAACTTCGTCGGAAATAGATCCCGATATTCATGGAGAAGTTGGGTCACCTTGCTTACCATTTCATCATCCCAATAATCTCCAATGGTAGCATACTTAGGGTTTTCTTCTGACCCAATGTTTACGGTCCGCATATTTAGGGGTTGAGTCACTTCAAGTGCCTCAACTACTGGTCCATGTAATTTGCAGTGTCCTTCTGACTCATGAATGTTAATGTTGCGCGGATCATCATCCTCATCAATTGCGAGGTTATAACATTCTACTGCATTGGCTTTTTGTGCCTTCCAATCAGGTTGGTATTCTGCTATTTCGTGATCATCAAATAATTTAGTATGGATCAACCTAACAGCTGTGTCCAAAGCAGGAGAAACCTCATTAATAGAAAATGTCAGCACAAAACTATCAACAAGACAATCCCAACTTACAGTACTGTGGAAAAGCTCGACCTCCGCATACTAGTTCTTTGCTATAGGTTCCAGGGTGTGCACAAACCTATGTACCCATTCTTCATGAGGTACATGCTTCCATGCCTCGTAGCATTGCTCCAAACGTCCCTGAGGACTAGTCTTACCATTAAACCTGCTTCGCACCTCCTAAGGTTGGTCCCTGAATCTTAGGTAAAGGGACTTTTGGCATGCTTCCCAAGTATGAATGTACTTTTTGTGACCATTCCACCATCTAGCTGTTGTGGCTCTGAATGCTGAATCCAGAGTCTCCATTTTCTATGAGTCTGGTACCTGCTCTAAGAATTGCACAATAAACTCCTCTGGGTCTGTCGAACCATCAAAAACAGGTAAGGTTCGTGTCTGTGAGCTAAGCCATCTGAGAGACTTGGTAATTCTGGCACATCGATGGCCATGTTGCTCATACAATCTATTCTGCCAATTCTCTAGGCCATCATCTAAATCTGTCATGCAGGAGCTGTCACACTACCAATCCATGATACCTTCAGCAGTAGGATCAACATAATCTTCTTCCTTCGCTGTGATATTGTAGATGTGGTCCAAAACATACTAGTCTTCATCTCTTACTGGCTCTGTGTATCTCTCTCCTTGAGAAGGATCCAATGGGACTATGACTCTTAGTCCTTTCCCTTCAAAAGTCAGATGTCTCTTCTTCAGGTTGATTACTGCATCATTAGCTATTGCCCATTCAATTCCTAGTAGTGCTGGATAGGGGTTGCTATCATCAATTATTTCAATTACCTCAAAGTCTGCTAAGGTACTGACTCCATCAATATCTACTGATACACTAGGGAGTCTTCCTAGGGGCACAATCTTCTGCTGATTGGATAATCTCAACTGTAAAGGGGACCATTCCAGAGTAAGTTTTCCCATTTGTTCCCATGTCTGCTTAGTTAAGACATTTACTTCTGATCCTAGGTCCAGGATGACATCAGTCATGTCATATTCTCCTATCTGAGCATTCAATCTCATTTTCCTACCAGTTCTTCTGACTCTATGAATAGTTTTTTTCTTACCAGAACTTCGCTGAGGTTTGCAAGAAGCAATAACTTTTTACAACTCATTTAAAGCATTTTGATTTCTCAAGATCTTCATACAACTCTGTAAAAAGGAGGACATTGTACTTACTTTATCTGTCAAAGCTTCTTGCGGCTGCGACTGCTGCTGAGGTTGTTGCGCATGTACTACTGATGTGCTGGGGTCAGCAAACTCTCTCTTGGCTTCCATAAATGTCTCTTTTTCTCTTTCGACATCAAATCCAGGGATTTTTTCTGGGGCCTTCCGAACCCAAGCCTCAGCAGGCTATTTCTCCTTGTTCTGCACTTCCGTCGTAGCTCCACTTCTGGTAACAGCATTAATGGATGGGACGGGTCGTTGCTCCATAGTAATCAGCTGAATATGCTGAGTAGGGGCACTATTTATTTCTTGAATATTCACTATCAGTAGCGGGCATTTATCAATCACATGGTCAACAACTCTGCAATATCGACATGTCGTAGCTGGGTTCCGACAGTCTCTAGCGAGATGTCCTGCCTGGTTACAGTTATAGCACACAACTTGGCCTCGACCTCTGCTAGCCATACCACCATGACCATGACCTCCAAAATCTCCGCGACCCGATGTACTACCATGGTAACCATATCCATCATTGCCTTGGCCATCATTTTGTACCCGATAAGCATCGTAAGTTCATTCTCTCATGAGGTCAAAGCTGTGACACTCATCTTCGTTGTGTCCCACTGATTTACAGAACTTACAATAAGGGTTCTTAGGGACGTGCACCTACCTCTACAGAAGATAGCAGTCTTCAGGTCGATGCTGGCTAGTTGTCCTACAGATCTCACAATATAGAACACTAGGGTTGAACGGGTTTGGTGCACCAGAATTCAGGAAATTTCTTACTGTAGGACACTGTTCCTTGTCATGACCCTCTGTCCGACATTGTGTACACCAAACCTCTTTGCGACTAGCTTTCCCTTTTTTCATATCGTGAAGGTCTAGAGCCATCACTGCCAACTACGCTTGTATTTGAGCGATACCAGAATTATCTTCGACAGGGGTTGTTTCAAGCTTCATAGCGATTTCCAAGGCCTCATGTTGATCCGCAACCTTCTGTTGTATGAGTGGAGTCCTGATGTGTGGTAACAGAGCTACAGTGAACCATTCCTTATGTTGCGCTGGTCCAATAGTGAAACTGACTTGATCTAGCAAAACTTTGAACCTCTGATAAAAGTCCCACACTGATTCTCCTCGCCTTTGCTAGATTTCCTCTAGTTCAGTGATACACTGTGACTCTGATTTAGGCTTCTTAAATTCCTTTATCATTGTTGCTTTTATATCAGCCAAGACATGGTTCTGAGTGCTGGAAAACTTCATGAACCAGGTCAAAGTGCGGTCTCTGAAAGAAGTAACTAGCTACGCTCTTTTTGTATCTTGATCCGCAATGTTCTTAGCAGTCCACACTGCTTCGCATAAAAACGAGAACTGTTTTGGATCCTCTGATCCAGTTCCATTGAAAACAGAGAGCTTAATGTCATCATTCATATGGGCCATCGCGGGTCTAGGGGGGGAGGGAGGGGGACTGGTAGTAGGCAGGGGGGAACTTACTAGGGTAGACTAACCTGCGACAAGAATACTCGGGCTAGGGTTACTTTCAGACTGCGACAGGTTCTCAGGGATAATAGGTATTCGCTTCGGGGTTACCGGAGGCTTTCCAACATAAGGGGTTTCTTCGAGCTTTGAGGCTGCTGGACTTATGGGGTTAGCATCGGTATTCTAACCTAGGATATGGGACTCAAAAAATTTCTTGTACCTTTTGCCACTTCGCAGCAAACCACTTTGCTCATCGAAGGTACTTTCACTTGCAAACATAAGTTAGTAGTGCTAAATCTAACAGTCTAATTCAATCAACAATATACCTTTTTCAGCCAATATCATTTTATTTCTCAAACTAAATGAATTCAAGTACTTACCCCTTGGTCCTCTAAAGAAATGTTGTTCAACTTCGCTGAAGTACGTACTTGTGTCAATGGCGAACTCCGTCACAAATGCTTCAAGGGTTCGCTTTGTCCAGAAATCAACAGCGCAGGATATCTCATTGTTCACCCTTTTCAATATATTAATTCTTGCGGGGGTCCAATCATGAAACTGACATTCTTGGAAGTTCGTCCTTCTCTCTATTAACCTGGATAACCAGTGGTGCAAATCTATGTGGATACTACCAGAGAAAATTTCATATACATCAGAAAAAAACATACCTTTGTAAAAATCCATTTGCACTACGACGCAGATCTTTGTTCTCTTGTACAGCAAAGTTCAGATAAATCTCTTCAATCCAATCACTGATTTATTTCACTAAGGGTCTCCAAAACATAGCCCTCGAGGTACGACGTAAACCCCTCTTGAGCAGATACTGAGTTCAACGGGCAATGAAACCAATTTGTTGGGCTATAGGGCAGACCCGGGCTTTATACCATTAACTTCGCACCAACAAAAGACCCACAGTGTTGGCCCTTTCAGCAACAACCTGCGAATAGGTTGCAGTCTCACCCGAAACAGCTATGGGGTGCCGCAGAATCAGGTTTCTGCAAGCAGAAGAGGGATATTACTGTACCTTTACCTTCTAACAATTATAATCATAAAATGCAGAGCTTTAATACTTACTTATTTAGCTTCACGGTTAGATAAACAAACAGTGCCTTGCTTAACCCTTTACTGGGAATTCCAGTGAAGTTAATATTTAGTAGTGATCTTACTTATCAGTTATATATTTATCAATGCATAAAAGAACATAACAACAACACAACAAAAACCACAACACACAATATAACGTGGTTCACCCCATTTTATGGGTTACGTCCACAGAACTGTGTTTTATTCAACTCTTTACAAAAACCACACTTCTGATCTGCGCACTCAGCTGCAGATCCCTTCAAGTCCTCAAAGCCACGCACACAGCTGCAGGCCTCTACGCACATAGCTGCAGAGGTCATCCATGCACATAGCTGGGACTTAACCTTCTTACAAACAATCCTTAGCTTCGCATCAATTCAAAATCCTAAGCTGACTTCTTTACAAGTGTGCTTATTTATAGTGCACTTATTACAAAACCATGGGCTTAAACCATGAGCACCCTAAACCCTGGACTTAAACCATGGGTTTATTACAAAAATAAGGTGTTTACTCAACCCCGACACCCCTAAGACTGTTTTGAGTCGTAACTTCGCTTACAACTTCCACAAAAATCACGGAGTTACCAAAATTAGGGACCGTTAAGGTGCACGCCCCAATAGTTATTTAGGTGCAGGTTCCCGATTGGATGAAGGTGTGGATAAATATTGATGCTATTTCTCATCCAATAAGCTCAAGACTCTGTTTCTCGGCACTCCACAAAAATAGCCTTCTTTCAGCTTGTTCCATTCAAGCAACAAGCCGACCTTCTCTCCTCTTCTTCTCTTTTC
Organism: Pseudotsuga menziesii; assembly: GCA_001517045.1. Classification (NCBI taxonomy): domain Eukaryota; kingdom Viridiplantae; phylum Streptophyta; class Pinopsida; order Pinales; family Pinaceae; genus Pseudotsuga; species Pseudotsuga menziesii. The sequence continues at coordinate 141,631 of LPNX010141500.1, forward strand.
TTTAAAAATTAAATCTTCTTGGTTACTTTGTTTATGCATGAGTTTCTAATTTATCATATGGAAAATATCTCATTAGATATCATACATAAGAATTCAAAAATCTAGATCTCTATTTTTTCAAAAAAATTTCCATAAGCATCATAGATCTGGCATAAAGAAATCATCCTTTTTGCATTGCATTTTAAAAGAAAATTTATAGCTTGCATGCATTCAATTTCTATTTTACGTTATAAAAGATAAATCCAGAAATCAGTGCATGTCACATTGTCTTTCCTAAAGGCAATCCAAGATCCCAAGAAAATCTTGCTTTCCTTGGTTCCTTTTTTACCTTTTCAAGTAGTTTTAAGTTAGCTTTTTTTTTTCGGTTAAAGTACGCTGACCCAAAGGTACTTTCAAAGTTCTCTTGGGAATATTTTAGTTTAATAATATTGTTTGTTTTTAGCAAGTATAACATAAAAGAGGAGGATTTGTTGTTCGAAAGTGACTTTTGGACCATCTGAATCCCCCAGGGGTCTCCCTTTTTTACTGCAATCTTTAATTTTTGCACTTTGTAAGGCCTTGGTTTCATTCTGTATAAGAACCAAGAGGAATCATATCATTTTTATGATATTGTAACCACTGGTAATAAAATATAATTCTAAATGGGCTCTTTTGATCCCATTCCCCATTCCCCGTGGGGGGATTCACATCCTTTTTTCTCTTTTTGCATTCTCTTATTTTTTCTCTCTAGATTAGTTTCATTTATGCATAATAATATACTTTGATAACTTTATCCATATATTCCATATTGCAAAGTCAAAATAACTTTAATACTTACCCCATGTCTTCCAAATTGAACCAAAAGGGGAAAGAGATGCGTGATAGGACTAATTAAAAAACTTGTGTTTTGTTTCTTTTTTATTGCTTCATCATTAATTTCTGTAAGAAATATTTCTAAAAGAAACCCCCTCCTTGACTCCTCGATTGAGTTCCACTTGGACCGAAAGAGGTTCCTGGAAGGTTTTTCTTTCTAATCAAAACACATCGTTTAAAATTTACTAAAAATTATAAAGACTCCATTGTGTATGCTCTGCATTTTGGCTGTGTTTCATCCGATCGGTCAAGCTGCATCAAAAAAAACGTGAGTGACTAGATTAATTAAGTTTCACCTTCCCCAATTAACCACCATCAGGTGAAAATCCAGTGCCTCGATCAAACCATAAATGGTGGAAAAATACCCAAAGGAACTGGGAACTCCTGGACAGTGACTGTGAGGCACTAATCTCTGTTACACCCTACTGGGTGTATTATGAACACAGTCTTAGAGACTCCATTCATCCCACACATTCCTTGCAGGTAGCCGTAAAGGTTTTATTTTTGGACATACTCCAAGTACCCCTCGGGTATATCTGAAGTCCCCCCTCGCCTAATCTAATCCACTCATTTTCCATTTTAACTTTAAACATACCAAGAGGCAATTGCAAAATGTTCACTCCAAGCACATGCAAGGACATTTGATTATTTTATGAATCCATTTTAAGGCATTGGTTATTTGTTTAAATCTTTCGATATATATATTGTGTGTCAGCATTGTGCTTACTTGTGCTCATTTTTCATCTTGTCATCTATGGTTATTAATTGTTAATTTCAAACTCCTAAGAAACCTATTCAACAAAATACCATCATACTAAAGTAATTTTCCTTAGTAACTTAATAGGGTCTACCCCCCTTGGCTTCGTTAGGAGTTTAGCCTAAACAAAGGAGTCAAGAAAAAGGTGGCATCCTTGACTCAAGACTTTCCCCCAAGGACACACCAAGTGGCTTGAATATTTCTTCCACATCCTCCCCCATATATGTGAAAGGTGAAAATAATGATCATTTGATTGAGTATGAGACCTTGTGGGCATCCCAACCAAATGATGAGTGGGTCCATGCCTTTTTCCACACATTCGATGAAATGCTGCGATCCTGGTATGTATCAGCTGAGTTGCGCAGAGAGATCACGGCCTGGGAGGAGATGACAGTTTGCTTTACTCACACCTTCATTATTGCGAATGCTAATCCGGATGTTCATAATGCGCTACAACTCATTCTCGATGGTGTTTTGGTGGTAGTGTCGGTCACATATCCAATGGATCCGCATTTGCATTGTCACATACAGTCGATGATGGAATGTTATAATGTGTCACGAGAGCCACATGATGATGATATGTGGAATATCAATATTGTGGAAATAGAAGGGAGTCGAGATGTAACAACACCGGATGTATTGATGGATCCAATGAATCAGCCATTGAAGATAAGAAAGGTCAACATTGGGGCAGAAGAGAACCCAAATTTTGCAAGTGCCGGGGACTAGTGGGATGAAGAAATGATGGAAAAGATTACATACTTGTTGCATGAATTCCATGATTTGTTCCCCATGAAGTTTTCTGAGATGAAGGAGATACTAGGGGATTTAGGAGAGATGAAGATCTCGTTGAAACCCAATGCAAGCTCAATAAGGAAGAGGTTGTATCACCTAAATACGCGATACAAGGAGAGGGTAAAAGTTAAGATTGATAGGATGTTGGATGTTGGAATAATTGAACCAGTTGGAGAATCAGAATGGATCAGTCCCATGGTAATCCAAGATAAGAAAATGGGTGAGGTTCGGATTTGTGTCGACCTGAGAAAATTGAATGATGTGTGTATGCATGATCCATTTCCGACACCATTCATTGATGAATTTCTGGAAGGGGTAGGTGGTAAGGAGATGTATTCATTCATGGATGGGTTTTGTAGCTATCACCATATCAAGATTGCAAAATAATATTTCCAAAAAACAATATTTGTTACTGAATAGGGTTGTTTTTCAGTACACTGTGATGCCTTTTGGGCTGAAGAATGTGCTTGCAATATTTTCTTGTTTTGTTGTCGTTGCGTTCAAATATTTTATTTGGAAGTTCCTACAATTCTATATGTATTATTGGAAAATTTATGGGTTGATCAGGGATCACCTGGAAAACTGATGCTAGAAAGATGTCTACAGCATTAGATCACGCTAAATTGAAACAATGGTATTTTTTATGGACCTTTCGGGATGTTGTTGGCTCACATCATTTGCAAGCAAGGACTATTGGTTGACCCTGCGAATATTGCACTCATTTTGAGCTTACTGTTGCCTACGAATGTAAATATGCTTAGAGCAAAGTTGGGGAACACATAGTATTATTGCAAGTTCATATGAGGGTATTCTACAATCACAACACCGACGTCATTTTTTTTGAAGAAGGACGCTGCATTTCTATGGATTCAAGAGTGTCAAGCAAGTTTTGACACAGTGAAGGACAAGATGGCTTCTACACCAATACTATTTTTTCCATATTGGAACAAGGTGGTCCATGTTCATGTGGATGCATCATCTATTGCACTGGGAGTAGTGCTCGCGCAATCAAGAGAAGGAGATCTAGATCACCCGATTTCATTCCCTAGTCTGAAGCTCTTGTCTGCGGAGAAAAACTACATGACCATAGAGAGGGAAGGTCTTGTGATGGTATATGCGCTACAAAATTTTAGGCATTACCTATTGGGAAGTCATTTCAAGATGTTTACAGACCATTATGCTTTGAAGTACCTAGTAAATAAGCCTCTGTTGGTGGGGGGATATGCCACTGGCTACTTCTCTTTCAAGAGTATGATTTTGAGATAATTGTGAAGTCGAGTCGCTTAAATGCGGGCCCTGATCATTTATCCCGAATTGAGACAGGTGAGGAGCCCACAAACATTGAAAATTAATTTCCAGATGCCCAGTTATTCAAAATTGATACGGTTGATTATTAATATGATCAAATCATTCAGTTTTTGGCGACAAGAACCTCACCAAAGGACCTTACTACAAGTTAGAAGAAGAAGTTGGTGGTTAATGCCTCATATTTCCAGTTGATCACAGGATAGCTATATAAACTAGGATCAGATGAAACTGTGCAGTGATGTGTCCTACTACATGAACAAGGGAATATTTTAGCAGAGGCACATGCAGGAGTTGTTGGTGGACACTATGGAGGTCGAGTTACTATGAGGAAGGTGCTTCATGCAAGGCTTTAGTGGCCCACTCTCCAAAATGATGTGATAGATTATGCTCAGAGTTACGATGTCTTTCAACGAACTGGAAAACCATGACGGAGGGATGGGATGCTTCTAGTACCGTAGGTGACATTGCAACCATTTGATAAATGGGTCATGGACTTTGTGGAACCAATCAAACCACTTGGGAAGAGAACTGGTGCGCGATATATCATTACAACAACAGACTATTTTAAAATATGGGAGGAGGCCACATTAGTCATGGATTGTACCGCTGCAATAGCCACGAGCTTCTTATTGAAAAAATTGTGATGTGGTTTGTATGTCCAAAGATATTGATGAGTGGCCAGGGTATTCACTTCATTAATCAAACAATCAGTGCATTTACGAAGGAGCTGCAGATATAGCATAAGAAGAGTACTATGTATCATCTACAGGTTAACGGGGTAGTAGAAGGATTCAACAAAGTGTTTAAGCATGCGCTTACAAAGGCATGTAATGAAAACCATGATGACTAGGATTTAAATATCCCAATAGTCTTGTGGGCATATCGCACCACTTTCCAGAGATTGACGGGGAAGACACCATTCAAGTTGGTTTATGGGAAAGAGAAAGTCATACCTATGGAGTACATTGTTCTGAGTCTGCACATTTCTGCAATGACAAGAATGGATTATGAAGAATCACTAGAAGAACAATTAGAATAGTTAGTTCAGCTTCTAGAAGACTTCTTTGTGGTGGGTTTTCATCAACACGTCGAGAAGGATCGACAAAAGTATTGGCATGATCCCCATATTAATAATAAATACTTTCAATAAAGAGATTTGGTGTTGTTATACAAAAACAAGTTCCAGAAGAATCCAAGTAAGTTACAGATGTGTTCATTAGATCCATATCTTGTTAATTCCATTACTTTAGGAGGTGCGCTTCAACTCTAGCAGTTAGATGGAGTGATGGTGGTAGGATGAAGCCCTATAGGATGGACCCAGAACTATGCAATGCTTGAGGAACTACGTAATGAAAAAAAAAGGTAGGATGATGAATGAAAGGATGGATAACCAAGGGGAAGTGAATGTGTAAGAGTAGGAGTGAGCAATGTAGTTAGGAGCTCATGTTGCGACAGCCGCAGGGATGTGCATGAAGTCAAATCAGCAATAAATGAATACAATTAAAAGTAGTTAACCAGCGATGCTTGTTGAAGCAATGCGTATTTATGGTTGATCTGACCATTTGATTGCAGGATCGCCAGCTGGTTCGGGTCATGAATGGCGGATTTGTTCATGATGATCGCATTGATTTGGTAATGATGAGTATCAATTGACTTGATGCTATAGGAAGGGGATCGATGTGGTCAGAAGACACCATTGTTCTTAATTTGAGTTGAGTTGCAGAGTTGTAGAGCGAGTTTCCAAGTGTATTCGAGTGAATTTAGTGAATTTCTCAATCCAGAGAGGGTGCATAATTGTTAAGTCTTACGAGGCATTGGTGAGGCATGCAGAGTGACCCAGTCACAGTAGATATTTTGAGTGAACATGATTCACCAATAAGAGTAGTAACCATAGTGGAATAAATCTCCAGTATGCTGATAGGATCATCATCAAGGCCGAAGAAGAAGCAGAAGGGTCAGAAGCCTAGCTCTCCAGTGCCACATGAGAGATAGACTAGAACATCTATGAGGGTAGTGGAGTAGATTGTGTAGACGGGGCCATCAAGCTCAGGAGTTGTAGAGTCAACGGCTCGAATAGGGGTGTCCGCTAATGACATCTGTGGGTATGTACCTCCTAGTTGACCTAGTCCCATTAAAAATCAAAAGTATCAAGTAAGGATTTTGACGATACCAAAAGGGATGGTGTGCACTTTTGACACTATTTCTATGCTAATCCAGATGAAATACAATGACCATGACCTTCTCCCATTGGAGGATGTCGCGAATGAATCTTATGTCCCAATGGTAGTCATAGGAGGAGGGCCAATATAATGCATTCCACACAACGGGTTGTGTGGGATGTACAGAGCCAGATTGTTAGGCTTGATCAACATCTTGCACTTTGGGAAGCCAAACAAAGTAAACACATGTGTAATTCAACTTTTGGCATGCTTCCATGGAGGATTTGTGTGGCTAGATAAATTGGTTGAAGTAATGGTGGGGATGCTTTTAGAAATAATGGAGCTTCCCAAGGATGGGATAGACCCCTCATAGTATTTATAAGGAAAGGATAATGACAAGAATCTTGCAACAACATTGAAGAAGTTCTGTTCTTTATAGCGCGAAGGGAGGGCTTACCACATCAGCAGTATCAATGATCGAGCGGTGCACATCGACGCAAGGATTTTGGCCAGAAAAGTGATCAGGAAGAATCGCATCATCCAATGTAAGGCAGGGGTCGTTGCATGTGTTGAGTAGTGTGCAGAGGGCGTACAAATGAACTGGTCACTTTTTCTCATGAACTAATTGGCGGAGGATGCAGTGGCAGTGCAAGTGGGGAAAAGACCATTTACGTCTAGTTGGTTACTCATCTTGATTGTGCTAGTGGCTTGGATGGAGCCAAATGACTATGAAGGAATGGATGTATAAGCAGTAAAAGTATTTAAGGGTGCATGATATCAGCATTTATGGTGGGTAAAAGAACCTGAAATATTGATGGATTGTGCGATCCAATTTTGGATCTATTGGGAAGCACTACAGGAGGCAATGGTAAAAGTTCCAAGGTTATCTGAGGAAGCCGCGACAAAGTATGAAAGGATTGTGTGGTTTGCAATTGGACCACACACCATTCATGTACAAGTGTGACATGACCCAAATAGGAAATGGTGTCTGATGCCTTACAAATTGTTCGACACAGAGTTGGAGGCGATGGTTAATGATTGGCCTGCAGAATGGAGGGAACCAGTTAGTTGATACAGTACATAAGGATGACCAATAGTGTGAGAATGATTCAGACAAAGAATAATTGAATACACCTACAGAACTAGAAGAGGAACGCATGTTGAACGAGTTAAGAATGAAGAGGCGATGGAGCAGGGTGTGAGTAGTAGCACCACACAAGGGATGGAGGTGCAGTTGAATCGACTTGTCAAGGTTGTTACAGATGCAACCGATGTGGCAGCAAAAGAAATGATGAAATCGACACAATATGGATTTGTGGAGGTAAGAACCAAACTTGATTCTTTTTATGATATTGTTTTTAAGTCAGAAGGTGCAACTATGAAGGATTTTTCATCAATCAACACTAAGCCGCAGGTTAGGAATGTTCAAATTCCCCTGACTACGATTGACGCTAGAAGAGAGGACTTGAATACCTCCATGCAGCAGCTGCAGGACATGTCACTGGATATCAACATGCTTTCCACACAGACATTGGTACACATGAAAAGAGTCACAAACCAGGATTTGGCAGACAAACATAAATAAATCAACGATCGATTCTTGCGGTCATAGGAAAAAGAGGAGAAAGTGCAGAAAGAGGTTGAGGAATTACAACAAGCAAAATAAAATTTGATGGAAGAGAAATCACAGGAAATAGAAGCACTAAAGAAAGAGCAAGAGGAGTTGAGGGTGAAGAGCGTCGAGGATATCACAGGGCTAAAAAGGGAACAAGATCACCTTTTCATTGAGAAGGAACACCTTTGGGACATTCGAGTAAAGTTAGAAGAGTTAGTTGCAGATTTCTGTTAGTATGTATTGGAGAGCACTGTAGATATGGATGCGGTGGAAAGAGCGCACCAACTAGGGGTTGTTATTTTGAAATTGCAGAGTTAGAATAGCATTTTGGAGCATTTGGTGCACCTAGCAATGCCAGTAGAGAAAATACCAGCATGAAAGAGCACTATTGAATATATAGCAACACAGCTTAATGAGATGTATCAAGAGGAAAAGAAAGTGATGGATGCGACTACGTAGTTTTGGGGAAACATAGTGTAGGGTGAGCAATTGGTACAGCTGACCACACAGTTGCAGGAAGCAAAAGGGAAACTAGAAACATTGAATTCGTCAGTGACAGTGATGCCACTGATGGTTCACATCACCAAATTAGTGGAGCTAAAGGAACTACAACAGTGGGTAGCAAAGGCGCAAGAAAGGAAATAATGACGCACCACACAACTCAATGACTTTCAGGAAATTGGAGCACAGATTTTTATTAGAGCGGTTTCTGCACTACAGGTAGCACAAGAAGGTAAAAAGGAGATCACTGAGAATATGGTCCAGCATCCTGCCACACATGATCTGATGACGAGCCAGGAGATTTTTTAATGAGTCAAAGAATAGGTCAAGGCAGTTACACAATAGTATGAAGCTTTTAAGCTCAATATTACCGAGTACACCATGTCTAAGTAGCACGGCTCAAGGGCAAGCCACAAGATTGTGTTGGGGGCCTGTTGGAAAGGGGTTTGGGATAATTTAGTTTTGTAGCATCGAGGATGCTGCCCAAGCTCAAAGACACCACGCAAGGTGGAAATAGAATATTTTATGTAATTTTATGTCACATTTTGTAGTTTTTGACCATATTTTGTGGATATTGGTCATTATTTTGTAGAATCAGTTAAGAGTTAGTTAGGAAGTTGTGTAAGTGGAACTTCAATGTAAAGGTACAAACCTATAAGTAGATGTTGAGTTTCAACTGTTAAATATCTTTGATATCATCTTTGTGGGGAATATTTTTGGAGCATCTGAACTAAGATTTGTTGATCTGTGAACTGTTTTGAAAATATGTGATTTTGCATGGAAATAATATGACAAGATGGAATTTGACCTAAATCCTTGTGATCTTTTCTATTTTTCTGTTTTATTGTCTTTCACAATACACGTATGAATACAATGTGTATTTGTGACATGGATCTGTAGAATGTGATGTTTCCTTTTGTTAAATGATGTTATTCTATTGGATCTGTTTGTGCATTAACATGCTTACTGCAATTATGATTGAATGATGTGATTTGTTATGAATGATTATGTGAATGCATAAGTTTAATGATATGTGAATGCATAAGTTTAATGATATGTTAATTTTGCACTAAGCTGATAATTCGATGCACATTGTACTCTCCTATTCTGTGGAAACTTGGTTCCAACATCTCTCCCTTGAACATCTCGGGTGAGACTTCATCCGCTCTGTGGGTGTTGTTGGACGGGATAAAACCTTCTTGGTTGTTGCCCAAGTAGATCACGGTGGTTTGGGTGTCGACAGAGTAGGAACCCATGTCAACTGGTTTTGTTGGTTGGGTTTATGTCAATAGTGGAGATTTGTTTAAAGAATTGGTGTGCAAAGAAGGAATTAAAGGATTTTGTATCTTTACTTTTCATAGTATCATTGAATATTTGGATCGCTCGAAATCTCTATTCTTTTGAGGAATTTATTTTTTTGCGAATCCAAAATGCTTTCCAAAGTTTGGGGACATTGATAAATATTCCTCAACAAAACATAAAAATCAAAAACAAAATGATAGAAGAGGAAGTTATAGAAATACCCTATCCTTGGGATATTTTGAAGGAGCGTGTTTTGGGGATCAGAGTTGATGTGGATCAAGGGGCTCTATATATATCTTTTAGGATCATTGGTTAAATTTTAACGTTTTTCTTGGAGAAGGAACAAATAATTTTGTAGAACTAAATGCCATTAAACTTATTCCTAGATTAGCTTTCGATATTAAGATACAAAAAAATTCAGATTTTTGGAGATTCACAAATTTTCATCAATTGGATTACAGTGATTAATAGGTTACATAATATTCTTCTGGATCCTATGTTGGAAGAGGTGCACACATTTATTGAGAAAATGGAAATAAATAGAAATAAAACACATATACAGAAAATGAAAACTCACTTTCATGAGTTAGAAAAAGATAGTGCACTTATTCAGGAAAGTATATGGCATTTTCAGAATATAAACAGTCTTATCAACATGAATCTATTCATACAATTTAAAAGATATAATAGTCATGATATTTATGGAATATCTAGACTTATATATGGAAGTTTGGCTATCAAAGACAGTATTCATTAGAGAGGCATACACGTATTGGATTGAAGATCCATTTTTCTCTAATATTTATGGTCTCTCTTAAGATAGCATTTTCCCTAATTTGGTGGATTTATCAAATGGATATTCATAGTTTTCTTTGGATTGTTATCTGAATGGGAGGAAAGGTAAAATTGAACATCATCTTTTGGTGAATATTGAGTGTATTATATAGCTTACATGAAGATAAGTAAAGGATCTATTTTTTATTTGGTAAAAAATAATTGTTAGAATGATGTTGAAGTGAAGGTTTGGGTTACTTTTAGATAGAAGGAAAATCTTAGACTTGTAAGAACAATTTCTAAAACGGGTTTTGTGATGTATCATCTGAAAACATGTATCATCTGAGGAATATATATATACACACACACACATTCCTCAGATGATACATCACAAAACATGTATCATCTGAGGAATGTGTATATATATATATATATGATCTTTTATGTGGAAAAACATAACGATACAATAACCACATCAATATTAATGATGGTTATATTATAACTATATTAATATTAGTGTGAATGAACCAATCTGATGTAACATATAATGATATTATTTATATTGATGATTATTGTTATTTACATTATGGACTTTAATAATATGATTAATAAATTTAAGCAGGGATAATTTTAGGGGCAAATTTTAGCCTAGTGGGCTATTTTTCCGTGTTTTTATCCGAAAAAAGATTCGACATTTTGCATTTTTTGAAGCCCTGTTTTGCCCAATTTTGATGGGGTAAAAGTTTTTCACCCTAAAAATTGCCAAATTGTTATATAAACGATATAAAGTCCTTGGAAATTAAAATATTTTTTAAAACATATCGCCAATCATTTGATAGTTGACGTTTTAAGAATTGGTAATATTCTCCAACATTTATACACTTTTAAATAAATGTGGTTCGTTAAAATCATCCCTGAATTTAAGATCAATGTTAATTATTGTAATAAATTCATTACATTAACAATATTACTAATGTTAATATTTTTAATCTTAATATTAAAAATAGTAATCACATTATTACTATTAAAACATAATTAATAACATAACGTTATTAATTAATATTGGGGTTAATATCGTTGTTGATCATGATGATGATTAAACTCATACCAACTTTGGTCTATATGACCTTAACAAGGATAATACTTGGTTTACTTTAAAACCTTGTTCTTGGTGTAGGCAGGGCACTCTACGAGAAAGTGATTTTGATCCTCAACCCTCATACAAAGTTATTAATATTAAGAGTATTAATAATAACATTAATAGTAACATTCACATTGATGTTAACAAACATTAATATGAAATATAATATTTGTTAATAACAATGTAATAATATGACTAGTATTAAGCATTTGCATAATGACAACCATATTATTGATTATTTTAGTTTTTAATATTAATTAAGAATAAAAATATATATAATATTGTTGATGAGATTTGTCACGTTTATCACAACATGTCTGTTCAAAAGATTAAAGCTATATTAGCGTAGATCCATATAAAATTTTTCCCTAGCAAGAGCCAAGGGGGATCAAATCACTTGAGATTCAAACCTTTATTAGAGTCCTAAACTTGAATTTTTTGCACCTCAAGTGAAGCTCAGATGAATTTACCATTTTAATTTTTTATTTTTTATTTTTGTAGTGTTACCTTACTTATGTGGCAACATCTTCCCCATACTTCCTTATATAGAACCTCTTATAGTATCATAAATCCATCTTCAACTCAGATCTACCAAGCACATAGAGGGATCCAATTTATTGAAGTGTAAATACTTTTATATTAACTTTTTAACACGTTTAGAAAAAGTTAGAAATAAGTTTCGGTGGATTTATAATAGTTTTACTATTTTATTTTATAATCCAACATGGATTTTTTAATTAAGTTTGTTCATTTGGTTTTAATGTTTTATTTTATGAGCCGACATGAATTTATTTTATACTAATTATTTTTTGTAATATTAAGTTAAGTACGTAACAACATCTCACCTCCCATACTTGGCTCCGGACCACCTCTTACTTTGTGTACAATTAATTAACATTAATCTTTTTTTTAGCTCCTAGGGGAACACAGGTGGCAATGTTGACTAGACCCACACCTTAATCGAATGAGCTAGAGAGAATTTACTATTTAAGATTAATTTTAACACTAATAAACATTTTTTTTACTTGTATCAAATCAATGTTTATAATACCAACATAGATCCAAATCCTAGGCTCTATCAAGTGCATCGAGAGGGATCAAATCTCTCGAGGTGCAAACCTCTTCTTAGGTATTGCACTCAAGGAGCTATTGATTTGATTCAAACCAAAGGAAACATATTTTTATTGAAGGTTGACATAAAATATTTTTTATTTTGTTAGGAACTAACAGTACAACATCTCCCCATACATGGTTTTAAAACCATCTGCAAGGCCCTCCTAAAACCATGGGTTGTTTAGCACGCCTTGCACATCGTCTTAAAACCATTTTCAATTCCCTCCTAAAGCATGTAAAATAAAAAATGGGTTATTTATGAGGCCTTGCGCATGGTTTTAAAACCATTTGCAAGGCCCTCCTAAACCATGTACAATACAATGATGGGTTGTTTAGGAGGCCTTGCATATGGTTGTAAAACCATCTCCAAGGCCAACATTTTTTTGTGGATAATTCAATTTTTTATTATTTTGTTAGGTAGGAACATTACAACATCTCCCCCATATTGTGTTGGTTTTTGTGAGACATTTTTTTTAGCAAATAATTATTTTTTTTACTTTTTATTGTTTTGTTAGGTAGGAACATTACAACATCTCCCCCATATTAGGTTGTTTTTGTGGTCGACATTTATTTTGGCACATAATTAAAATTTTTATTTATTATTATTTTGTTAGTAACAAACATTACAACATAATATCGACAAACGTTACAAGATCTCCCTCATAATTTTACACCTCTCTTCCCAACAATAATATATTTGCGAATATGTTTATTTTTAATATATATATTGTTAATTTATTACAAAAAATATTGTTTAATGTAGGTCATTTTAATATTACATCTTAATATTATTTATATTAAAGAGTGATGTTATTTACATTAATAACTTTAATAATATAATTATATAATTGATAAATTTAATCATTGATAAAATTACTAAAAATAATTTAATAAGATTTAAAACATTAATAATATGATTAAAATTTTTAATAATTAGATTAAAATATTAACACTAATTAACATAATAATATTTTTTAATAATAACAACTTTAGAAATATTATTTCACATGGATTTGAACATTTGACTTTTGGTTTACAACTTCTCATCTCAATTGCTCATTACCAATACACTTGTGTGGGCATTACCAACATTAACAGTATCGTTAAAACCATGATTTTTTTAACATTAGCATTAATATAAATAACATTGCTTATAAAGGCTAAACCAATCATACTATCCGGTTGTTACCAAAGTTCTTCTTGAGCGACGAGGGAATTACAGTCCTATCCTAGTGGTTACTATAATTGCTATTGGTTGATATTTACACCAGGTGGGATGTTTCACTAGACTATGTTATCTGGATTACACTTATTGTTCTTACAGATTTGTTGACAGGGTCGTAATTACCATTGTAAATAATACTGATATGATTCACATTTTATATGGTATCGATATGTTATAACTTGGTTCATGTGGTGATATGGTATTTAACACTTGGGAGACTTGGTTTATATCTTAACATGGTTTTGGGTGTAATATTTAAAACCATATCAATAGCCCTTCCATGTCATATTTCATATGCCATGGAATTATGGCTAAACCTATGTTATTCAATGTATAATTTACATGGGACTTTGAACAATACTTGGCTCTATGTTTTATCGGGTGATATAAAATATACAATGTGAGTTTTGAATTTGGTTGATGAATGCCAAGGTAGAGACATTAATGTGCATCGAATTGTGTGGGACTCAAGCTTAGGGTTTGGGTCATGCGTTGGTTGGGATCATTTACAGCAGGGTTGCGTGAGCTCTACCTCTGCACTATGTGATAGAGTGGATCTTGGGATGATACTTGCGATGGAAGGTACGTATACATTCTATTTCGGCAGCGTTGTTGTCTATTCGGTTTGGGTTTCTAAGCGTACTTCTCATCGTGGCCTCTGCTTTGTGTTGAAGGTTGCAGGGCATGACGAAAAATCGTGGGTTGGGGTTCGTGGGTAGCTCTATGAGAAAAACCACACCCAATTCAAATAAGCCTTCTATAACAAGTGTTTAACTTGTTCCCTCATTTGCTTAGTTGATGTGACCAAGTTAATACTCATCTTGGGTTTGAATGCTTGGATATGGTTTTTAATGGTTGTGTTTTGGGAAGGGGTATGTTATTAATTTTAATGGGTAAGCATCATGGATGCGTTAGGAATTGGGGTTTTTCCTTGTTGGGGTTTAGTCCCTTAAGGCCTGAACTTTAATGTATTTGGGTTTTAGTAATGGGAACTCTGTATGGAAAATGTGTCTCAGTAACTCTTGATGTCTCTGTGTATTGTAATAAGTTTATTTTATTGAAATGGCGGCAACACCATTTCTTGCAATGGTGCAAGGCCGAGTTTAAATGACTGTGTAACCCCTTATTGCTTTTGGCAATGTTTAGGTTTATATTTACCTACAATATTTGCATTTACTATGTCAATTTCATGGTTATCACTCTTCTTCGTTGCACTGTGAGGATTCACAATTAGTGTTTAAGTTCTTTGTATGAAATTGTTACTATGTTGTTAGCCTTTGGAGCCATGTCGTGAAGGGAAATGGCATTCCCGACATTTACACTAGGACTATGTAGTTAGATGAATGGATTGTTGTTATTATATGGACTCTATGTAATCAAAATCATTGTTTTAATTACTGTATGGATAAACGTTGACACCATTGTTGGATTTGGGGGCCATGTCGTATGTGGCTTTGGTGTTCCCACCATTTGACCTACGATAGAGTATTGTACAATCGCATTATCATTTTTATGGATGAAACTTGTTTATCGATAAATATTTATGATTAATATGTAAGAGTTGTGACAGGGTATAACCCTTCGATGGTTTTCATTGCTATTCTCCTAGTGTTGACAGGGTTGCATTAATGTTTAAGGGATTTGTAAAAATATAGTGCCCACGGCCTTAGTTATAGTTGGTAATTTTATTGGTTCTTTCGACCTCTGTGCAAATATTTGATGTTTTAGATTACAAACTGTGTATTTATATATATAGCGTGGCTTTTATATTGAAATGCTTGAACATGAGGTAGAAACAAAATATCGAATCCTACAGGATTCATTACTGTGACTAAATAAACAGACCCAACATGAATCGATCCTAAGTCATTACAGTTGTAGGGGTTTATAGATGTATGGATTGGATTTGGGCATAACGCCTACAACACTCGATCCTGCGATCTCTGTGTAATTATATTTATGTTTTTAATGCATGTTGTACATAGTATTATGGTTGATTTATTGCATTGGGGATTTTGTTATGGCATGCAATTCTTATATGTATTTTGTAAGTATTTAAAAGTTTTGATTTATTATTCATGCAATGGATTTATTATGTGACACTTTCTTTACTGCATACGATTTCTTGGATGTAGTTGGTATGATAAATATATGGTTTGGTTTAATGTGGAGTATTGGTAAAACATAAATCACGGACTATTAAGTGGTCCCGATACTTGGACTGTAGATTCAACTTATGAGTTATTTTGTTAATGGAAAAAGATATTGTTTAACCTTGGGTCTTGGTAGAAATAATTATATACCCTCAGAGGTATTCGATGGTTTTTATTTTAGCTTTAATAATTTAAATTGATGATCATTCTTAAGTATAGAATAATGTGTTTATAATATTGCTTCATTTAGAATAATTTTCTGTTTATACTTGATATAATGTAAATGATTTATTTATTAGGTTATGTTTACTATATTAGCTAATTGTATTTTATATTTAGGTTTTGTTTATATCTTAACTTGAATTAGTATTTTATTCCTAATTATAGTTATGCTGGAAATATGGAATCTTCCAATAGAGTTCATAGGTAAATAAACATATAGTCAATGTTAGAGGAATTCCTAGGTTTTAGAAAAACAAAGTTTAAGCTGTCAATAAATGCAAACCTAAGTATAGCAGAAATAAACCCTAAATATCTCTTAAACAAGAATTAATTTACAGACATAGGGTTTATAAATAAAATATAAATCCTTAAATATTTTGATAGGAAAACAATTGTAAACATAGGGTTAGAAATATAACATGAACAATAGCATGGTCTAACCAGAAAGTATACTAGATAATGAAATAGGAAGTCAAGGACCTCATACCTAAAAGGTGAAGCTATTCCAATGGCTAAAACCTGCACACTTAATTATCCATGATTAACAATTCATAAGCATATCTAACCTCTATATAGATGACCGAATCACTTGGGAACTACCATGTTCCACCCAACCATGACACAGTACCACTCATGTTTTTAATCTGGATCCCCCTGAGCTAGTTTCAGCATGCAAGTAGCTTAGAGCTCCTAAGGTAAGGCTTCCCTAACTGGTATATCAGTTCTGGATCAGTTCTAATTTTTCCTCTTAGGAAAATGTTCTCCAAGAGCTCTCTTGATAATAATCAGGCATAATAATGACTCCAAAAAGATGGAAGAGATCCCCAAGCCTCTCTTTGGCTTAGGACTTTATAGACACACTTTTCAGTCAAAGGGGCAATTAAATCAAGAATCATTTGATTTCTTGATTTAACCCTTTTTATTTACTTTAGGTACTTTTAATATTTTAACTTAGGAACTTTTAACTAGTTCCTAATTGGACTTTTGTAGGTATTATAATATTTAATTTTTGTTTACTAATAATAATAATAGATGGAGCTTTTCCTTCTTTCTTACATTATTAATATTATCACTATGCTTACTCTTTATACATACCATGTATAAAATATATAATAATATATTATTTGTTATCATTTGTCTTTGGGTATCATTAATTATGATCCCTGAACTAATGACACTTTCTTCATTAAGGTCATCGGGTAGGTGGTTAGGTCTACTAGGCTAGGCAACTCTAAACATCCTTGCATGTTGGATTCCCTCGTATAACATGGTAGTTCTTCAATACATGATGAGATACATAAATTTGAAATTTCATTTAATCACTTATAAATAAGTGAGATGAGATCAATATTTTTCTCGAGATATTTTCACTCGACATAATTAATTATTTTCAGTAACTCCTAGTGCTTATCAAGAGCCCATACTCAATGCTAAAAACAGGGAGTTACAAACTTAGTGCAATTCTAGAGCTCCTTGCTCAACACTAATGCTAGGATGTAATTGTAGGATACACCTAGGGATACAATGGCCAAGGATTCGATGTTCCAGAGATTATGCTCAACATCAACATCGAATGATTCAAGGCTTATGCCCAACACTTCCAATTTATCTTTTCATGTGTTCCAGAGCTTCATGCTCAACACAAATGTCTCAAAACTCATGTGCTCCAAAGCTTCTCGCTCACCACAAATATAAGTACTCTTGTGCTCTAGAGCTTCTCACTCAACACAAAACATCAATTACCCATGTGCTCCAAAGCTCTTTGCTCGACACAAAACATCTCATCAACCATGTGCTTTAAGGTCCACACCCAACACAAGAAAACATATATATATATCATATGCAATTGGCTTACGCCCAATATATCAAACAAATCATCATGTACATATGTAGTGGGGTCTTTGACCCAGTATATCAAAATAAAACATCAACATAACATCATAATCAAAGGGGCTCATGCCCATAAGCATTAGGTCATGCCCATAAGCATTAGGTCCAAAATTCAATATATTATAATTCTTCATGAAAAAATAAAAATCAAAACCATAATGGTAGAAGAGGAAGTTATAGAAAGATCCTATCCTTGGGATATTTTGATGGAGCGTATCTTGGGGATTGGAGTTGATGTGGAGCAGGGGGCTGTATATATCTCCCTTAGTAGCATTGGTTTAATTTTAAAGTTGGTCTTGGAGAAGGAACAAACAATTTTGCAGAATTAAATGCCATTAAACTTCTTCTTGGATAAGATTTCGAGCTTAAGATAGAAAAAGATGCATATTTTTGGAGATTCACAAATTATCATCAATTGGATTACATTGAATAATAGGTTACATAATATTATTTTGGCTCCTATGTTGGAAGAGGTGCACAATTTTATTGAGAAAATGAAAAAAAAGGAAATAAAACATATATACAGAAAAACAAATGCTCAATATGATGATTTAGCAAAAGTTGGTGCACTTATTTATGAAGGTATATATCATATTTGAGAATATAAATAGTCTTATCAACATGAATTTATTCATACAATTTAAAATATATAATAGTCATGATATTTGTGGAATATCTAGACTTTTTAAATGTGGTTCACCATTTGTTAGAGGGCTACTCCACGGAAAATTCCAATACCTGATATTCAAACTAAATCAAGGTATGGTTAGCTCATCAATCACAACATTTATTACAAAGGGCTCCACAAGAGCAACATGTCACTTACAAGAGTAGAAGCTCGGTGGGGAGGGTAACATTCATTCCTCCCAACCACCCAAGCTACATCCATTTGACAAATATACGAAAAATAGCTCTAATATTTTTGGTCTCTCTTAATATCTTAATATCGTATTTTCCCTATTTTGGTAAATTTATCAACCGAAAATTCATGATTTCTATGGGTTGTTACTTCAATGACAAGAAAGGTAAAATCAATGATCATGTTTTGTTGAATATTCAGTGTACTAAATAGCTTATATCAAGAAAAGTAAAGGATATACATTTTTTTTGGTAAATTATTTTTGAAGAAAGATGTTGAAGTGAAGGTTTGGGTTATATAGATGAAAAATCTTGAACTCGTGAAAATTTCTAAAATTTGTTTTGTGATATATCATGTGAAAATATGTAGCATCTCACGAATTAATTATATATATAAGTTTATCATTTTTTATGTGAAAAATAAAACCATATTATAAGCCTATCAATATTACGTATGGTTATATTATAATTATATTAATATTAGTGTGACTCACACAATGTGATGTAACATATGACGATATTATTATATTAAAGATTATCCTTATTTACATTAAGGAATTTAATAATATGATTAATAAATCTAAGATGAGTGATAATTATTGTAATAAAATTCATTACATTAACAATATTACTAATGTTAATATTTTTAATATTAATATTAAAAATAGTATTCACTTTATTACTATTAAAACATAATTAATAACATAACATTATCAATTAATATTGGCATTAATACTATTGTTAATTATGATGACAATTAATGTCCACTAAAATCAACTTTGGTCTATAGAACCTTAAGAAAGATAATACTTTGTTTAGTTTAAAACCTTGTTCATGTGCTCAAAAATCTTGCCATGAAGATTTCCAAGCTCACTATAGTTTTGACAAGTTAGGAGGTTATAAAGGTTTATATTGTAGAAAATACTATGAAACTCAGATCTAATGTAACTGTAAGCAGGACACTCTAAGAGAAAGTAATTTTCATCCTCAACCCTCATAGAAAGTTATTAATATTAAGAGTACTAATAACAACACTAATAGTAACATTAACATTGATGTTTTTCTTAACAGAAACCTAGAAGATTTTGTATTTATATAATAAATATGTAGCCAACCAAGCGTGCAAAAAGGAGGTCTAAGACCTATAAAATTTACTCTTTATACCCAAAATTTAAGAATTGTTTGTGCTGGAAACTAAGGACTTAAATCTGCAACTATTCCAAAATAAAATTCTATCACCCTTCGAAGGGTTTATGCGAACATAGACACCTAAACCAAAAATGAAGAAAAACATAGAATACCTTTTGCGTTTGGATTACTCCCGCTGTTTTCCTTTTGGATCTTTTACTTGATGAACTATTGAGTTTTCCTTCATTTTCTGATCTGTGGCAAGAGAGTCATTAATATGGCTACTTTGATTCATGTTGATCAAATTTTATAAATCCTCCTTCATGTAGCCAATGGTGTCCATTAGCTCATGCAAATATTTGTGGTTGTCCTCTATTAGAGCATCATGGTTCCCCATCTGTCGGGCCATCAATTTGACTTCTTCCACTATTGAGATACCTTCTGTTGCCCCTCTATTCATAATATCATAGATCCATCTAATGTGCTTCTTGATATCCTTGAGAGATGTCTATATTTCGTCCAAAGTAACATCCCTATCTGTCATAATTTTCTGAGATAATGACAATTCAAAATGCACAGTGAGAACTATTGCTTGAGAGATGGGAAACCAGTCCTTTTATGCTATGCTTAGGGAGCCCAATGAAAAATAGAACAAAGACTCTGCAGGAGAAGTGTTCACCTTACAATACTTTGTTGCACCAGGAAGCAAATTCACTGCACCAGGAAGTCCAAACTATGCACCTAAAAACCATTCACTGTACCACGATATTCATTCGCTACTCTAGGTAGACTGTTCACTACACAATATCTCATTGATATGCAAGAAACCTTTGAACTGGGAAAGGAATTCACTACACCATGAAATTCATTTACTACACCACCAAATGTAACCATTGATAATTTTGTGGATTACTTGTTTGGAATCTCCTAAGACAATTATTTTGGGGATAGAAGAAGAGCACAATCCATTCAGCTTCATTATTGGTTTTTCGACCAACTACCTAGGCATAAGACGACACTATATATATTTTGGGATCAAAGATGACCCCACCCTCACTTTCCTCCTCGTGATTTCCTTTCAAGGAGCCATAATAAAAGAGGGTGGTTGTATTTTTCCTTAACCGCCATAGAAATAAATCTTCTAGGTTTTTCTTGATTTCCCAAGAGTGAAGCTCAGATAGGTCTTTGGTATGAAAAGAGTTCTGAGACAGAATATCTTGACACCATTTGAGCTTCTCTGAACTGAGATTCTCTGAATGGGGAAAAGAGACCTATTTTGAATTCAACTTTTTGTTGATCATATTAATGGCTTTGTAGGACACTCATTGTGGATCTGCCTCTTTGTTATAAAAAAGGAGTTTGTTTCTAGCAAGACATAGTTTCCAGCATACATTTTTGTGAACTGTATTCCAAATTCTACTAAGATTCATCTTCTTCCCGATTCTCTGTGGATAACAACTTTTTTAGTTTAAGAATAGAATCGAGAGATTTCCTGGGAGAAAGAAATTCTTTCCAATAGAACCAAGGAAGAGTTTCCAAACAAGAATTGTGAAAGGATATTCTAGGAACATGTGGTGGGATTTTTCTTCCCATTAAAGAGAAATATTACATCTTGAGAGCCCATATATCTTGTTCTTTCTTACGTTTTATGTGGCTAGAAGCTTATTTTTTGCCAAGAGCCAAAATAAAATGTTGATCTTACTAAAATATGTTCATGCAAGAACATATTTTTTGCAAAGGTTTCAGATGCTGGTCCCTTTGCATGTCCAGGGGAGATATAAAAATTTATATCTTTTCTTATTTACTTGTTTTTTTCTTATTACCTCCTTCCACCATTCCTTATCTCTCATGATCATTATCCAAACCAATTTTTCTCTGAGTATTATGTTCATTTTTCGAGGATCCCTAATTCCTAGCCCTCCATTATGTTTGTCCTCCAACGTTGTTTCCCAATTAGCCAAGTCAAATTTTCTTCCCTGTGTCTTCCCACCTGGCCATAAAAGATCCTTATTTCAATGCTGAAATTATTGGTTACAGATATAGCCACCATGAATATCACATAGGAAAAAATGGGATAGGAAGAAAGTATGGACTTGTTATATTTTTAACATTTAAGCTAGCATTATCTTAGGATCCTTAACTGAGAGAATGACAAGCACATCGGTCAAACATAAGAGACAATGGACACAAATATTTTCCTCGGGGAAACCATAAAGGAGAAAACCCCGCAACTTCCTCAGAGATAGAATCAGCACCAAAAGTAAAACCCAAAAGCAGTAAGATGATCTCCCGATAGAAGTAGTCTCTCTCTCTGATCCTAGCTTCTTCTCTCTCACTCATGCGCCCAGTGAGTGAGTGTGTGTGTGATAAATAGAGAGTCTCGCTCTCTATTTATATTCTTTTGTTCATTTAACCTTTAACTCTATTATGTAGTCTCAAGTAATCTTAACTCAATTATGTAGGCTCTAGTAACCACAACTGGGGTACTAATGACCCAAATTACATTAACTCACCTAGGGCCGACTTCTCTAGGAGAGTCTAATAACCCTAGTGCCCCACAATTGCGGGGACTTTAACCCTTGATCAATAGGAGGGTTACCCGCAAAGACTTGACATGACTTGTTTACATTATTGAATGTCCTGATAGGAACATTGGGGCATGACATGAATCAATTAGATTACATATACTTCCTATAATAAACATCGGGCTACAATATAGAAAATATACAAGTGAATACATTCCAAAGTTACAAATACATCAACACTCCCTCTTAACTAGGAAGGTATTCTCTCGACATAATTTATCAGCACAAGTATTCTTCTCTGTATCATATGAATCATCGTCAAGTTCTCGTCATATTCATATTCAAGTCATCTTCATCTTCAAGTCATATTCTTCTTCAAGTCATCTTCATCACTGGATCTCGATTATCACTCGATCTGGATCACCTCTGGATTTGGATCATCACTGGATCTATATCATCTTTGGATCTGGAACATCTCTGTTGGATTATCATCATAGATGCTATCTCTTGATTCTTCCATTCACAGGAAGTTCTACAGAGACAACCCTTTTTCATGTAGGTTGTAGGCCTAGCGTCCATGCAGGTATTCTTCAGTGCTTATATCTGAACCTAAGTTAGAATGTCCCACCTTGCACTTACATCTGACCATGCGAGGAACACATCCAACATACATGTTAGAAAGGAACACCCAACACTCACATCTGACCAAGATAGGAACCAATCCAATCATGTATGTCAGAAAGGCCCAGCACTCACATCTGACCATGAGAGGAACCAATCCAACATTCATGTTAGAAAGGATCTACACTTACATTCGACCAAGCGAGGAACCAATCCAACATACATGTCGAAAGGGCTCTGCACTTACATATACCCATGTGAGGAACCAATCCATCATACATGTCATAAGGGCTCTGCACTTACATCTGCACATGCGAGGAATCAATCCAACATAAATGTCAGAAGGGCTCTGCACTTACATTCGATCATGTGGGAAAACATCCCACAATCGCATCAGAATGGCTCTGCACTTATATCTGATCATGTGAGAACACATCCCATAGTCATATCAGAATGGCGCTCAATTCTAGGATGAGTATTCCTGGTAACTAACTAGGTGCCTCCATTTAGAGAATGGCATTCAGTACTTATATATGATCATGTAGGAACCAATCCTATAGTCACATCAAAATGGCTCTCAGTCTTAGGATGATTATCCCTGGTAACTAACCAGGTGCCTCCATTCAAAGAATAGCATTCAACACTTATATCTGATCATGTAGGAACCAATCCTACAGTCACACTAGAATGGCTCAGCACTCATATCTGACATGGAAGGAACCAATCCTCTCACCATGATAGAATGGCTCAGCCCTTACATCTGACCATGGAAGGAACCAATCCTCTCACCATGTCAGAATGGCTCATGAACTCATCACTTTTCCTTTGAGGGAACCTCAAACTGGAGAACGCCAAGATTCTCCCTGAAGTACTCAAAATTCACTCTAACCAATGGCTTCGTCAACACATCAGCTGTCTATTCATTCATCGCAACATACTCAAGCTTCACTGCTCCTATCTGCACCATATCCCTGATATAGTGATATTTGATCTCGATATGCTTTGACTTGTCATGGAACACCGGGTTCTTAGACAACTTCACACAACTCTGGGTGTTGCAATATATACAAGTAGAATCCAACTGGAGATCAAGTAAATCAGAAAATAGCTTCCTCAGCCATACTGCCTCACAACTAGCTGAACAAGCTACAACATACTCTGCTTCAGCTATACTTGGTGCAAGACAGGACTACTTCCTACTAAACCAAGAGATCACACCTGATCCCATTTTGAAGCAGCACCCTCAAGTGCTTTTCCTATAGATGGCACTGCCTGCCCAATATGAATCAACATAACCTTCCAATTTAATCTTCTGATTTTCCTCATACTTGAGCCCATAATAAACTATACCCCTCAGGTGCCTCAGAATGTGCTTTGCAGCAATCAAGTGAACATGTCTAGGATCTATCAGGAGCTGGCTCAATGTGTTCATAGAAAACCAAATTATATCTGGTCTCGTATTCGTCAGGTACATCAAGGAACCAATCATCTAACGATACATCGTAGCGCCAATCATCTTTGATGAAGAAACACTCAATAGCTTCAGGTTTTATGCCATAGGTGTGTTCATGGCCTTGCGGTCCATCATCCTGAACCTATTCAGGATATCTAGTGCATAATTCCCTTGTCTAGGGAGATTCCATCTACATTCTGCCACACCTCCATTCCTAGAAAGTAGTGCATCATATCCAAGTCTTTCATCTTGAACTCGGAAACAAGTCTCCTTCTTGCAACTTTAATGAGTTCCTCTTTTCTGTCAGGAGCAATTCATCGACATAAAACAAGAGCATCACTGGTATTCCACCTTCAACCTTGAAGGAAAGGTTGAAATCTGATTTACTCTCAGTAAAGCCTAGAATCATTAGTAATATGTCCATCCTATTGTACCATGTCAAACCTCGGGATCTTCTGTAGTCACTCCCTCTGAAGAGAAGCATCATTCTCCCTCCGTCTTTTGTACTCTATGTACTGAAACATTATGTACCGGAGTGACAAGTAGCTTCCTCTGCTACTAATATTCTATGTATCCATCTACGATCACTGGATACCAAGATCCTCTATCTTGAACTTTTTCAAAATTTCTTCTTGCACCCATCTGTGAGCTTGTCATCCTCTATCAACCTTGTAGCAAAGGTTCATATCTTCATCAACCTCCTCATGTATGTGTTATGCCATGGGTGTGTTCTGAGCTCATACAAGGCCTTATTTCATTTGCACACATGATTCTTCCTGTCATGTGTCTCAACTCCCACTGGCTGAAAATGTCTCTTCATATTCTATACCTTCTTTTCATGAGAATCCTCATGCTATGAATCTTTCCTTATATCCCACGATGTTTCTATCTATTGTATGATGGAACTACGAACTTCCCTTCACGTATCAATACTGCATCCTAGACATCATTCTTCTTGAACTGGTATTCCCTTTCTTCTTGGTTACTTCTTCATAGCTGGAAGGTTCTGCATTAATGATGTCAGTGCATTCATCATATTATTCTTCATCTTGAACTGTCGTCCCTTGTTCTTCGGAACAAGTCTCATCCTTTTTTGCTTGTAGGCAATTTTACGTGATCTTTCCTACAAATCAAATGCATTAGTTGTATGGTTAGAAACATTTCATAAGGTATATTCATAATGAAATATTCTTTTGCTTCAATATATATGATTATGCAACTATTTTAGCCAATACAACATTCATCCATATCTCACGGGAACTTTCTAGATGCATTCCATCTCTACCAGGACAACATTGAGATTGTGCACTAATCCAATATGTCAGTAAATATGTTTCATTCTAGATAAGTAGCAATGGAGAGTTGTATAGCACCATGAGATACTTACCTATTACATGCATATTAGTAGTATACTGTCATTAATGCAAACATTCTATCATGCATAATACATCAACTGAATATAAACAAATGCATAACAAAACAATATCATGAAATGACAATTGAATACTTATCTTTATTTGTTTCGTGGGTAGACTCTTTCTTTCAGCTTCATCATCTTCTTCATTCATAATAGCATAATTTATTATCCAAACGATCAAGATGGATAAGGGGCTCTTTAATTATTTAGTTCTTCATATTCCTCATCGCTTGAGGCATCTTCTTTGAACCGTGAAATCTTGATCTTCAGTTGCTCCCATCTTCTTTTCTCTTATTATGAGTCGAGCTTCTTCTTGTGTGTGATCTTCTCAGAGTCTTCTGAAATTAATCACTTCCTTCTGGCACACATTCCTTGAATGAATGAATCCCATGATCCTGGGAGGCCATTCAAGGTGGTTATCACAACTTCTTCATTCTCCATTTCTTCTTCTACTGCTTCAAGTTGTTCTTTGATTTGAGAGACCCTTGTAAAGTATGATTGTATGGTCTTTGCATTCTGTATCTTCACATTCTTCTACTCTTTTCTCAAAGTCATCTTCTAATTTATGTTCTTCCCTTTAAATAGCTTGGTCAAGAAATCAAAACATCTATTTTGGTGTATCTAGGGAAGACACTTGGGGTATAAGGTGGTTCTTGATTGAATCAATAATGATCTTCTTGGTCTTGACCAAGTTCTTCTTGTGTAAGCCTTTTAGCCTCATCTCCCTCTAGAACTGGAACCTCTCTACTTGTGTAGGTGTCCAATTCATTTTCTTCAAAGAGATCATATACTTCCATGCTTGGATGTTTTAAACTTCACCAAGCTTATCATCAAGATGATGTGATAGATCACTTTGAAATGAGAACCTCAAATGAAAATAGAAAAAGATTAGATCTTACCGATTTGAGGTGTCCGTCTTGGTTCCGGAGTTGGCTGATCTAGGGTTTGTTAGAGAAACCCTAATTTTAAAAACTTGGAATATTTCATATCTGATTGGATAGAAAGATAGACCTCTTTAAGTTGAGCTATCCAATGTACTTCTTTTCTGAAAACAGTGGAGAGAAGCTCCCGAAACAGGAAGTCCTAGTTTTCCAATTTCTTCTACAGAAATGGATGCTACTGTTTATGCGTTATCTCCAAAATTACTGATACTCTATGTATGAAACTTAGCACCAAGGTAGGTACACATGTCCCTGTTCCAATACCATAGGTTTCATTAGAATTGGTTTCACCAATTGGGACATAAGATCGTGTTCCCAAGGTGACCTGTTTCAGTACTGTTCAACATAGCAAAGTTGTACGGACTTCCACATGTCACTGTTTCATCTTCAGGGTCAAAAATTTCTACCATAGATAGTACTATCAGCTCCCTTTCTGGAACATCTTCATAAATTTATTTTGGACCTTTGTAGCCCTAGATATAGCGATTCTCCCCAGGTGTCCTATTTAGGGATGAATCTTGGAAGTGGCTGGAACCCTAACTTGGAGGAATTATATCTCCTAGAATATAGAGAATCTAAGGCTGAAACCTGGATACAATGTACATCAGGATTTTTTCTTTGACCTATGAAAGTTTCCACCCATGATAATTTTGTAATCCTGAGATATATCGAATTTACCAAAACTTATGAGTTTTAGTATTTAGGGTTTTTCCAGCCTCGAGTCAAACTAAGGTTTGACTTTCCCGAAGTTTCACCCAACCAAAAATCTCAACCCATGTCTCTAACTTCGATTTTGATGAGGACAGAAATCCTATCCTAGGCTCTCTCAAAAATTCTTATTTTGTAAGAAGCCCTAATTTCCCACACCAAAAACTGAGAAAATGTCTGTAATCGAATTCTGCTTCGACAGAAAGATGTGCCCTCCAATGGAGAGTCAGCCTAGAATACTTTTGCTAATGGATTGTGGAGACAAACCCAAAAAGTAAGAAACCCTAGCTTCTACTACTGCACAATGTCTTCTTCTTAGGTTAGCTCTAATACCATATTAGATTTTTAACATTTAAGCTATCATTATCTTAGGATCTTTAACTTAGAGAATAACAAGCACATCAATCAAACATAAGAGACAATGGACACAAATATTTTCCTTGGGGAAATCATAAAGGATAAAACCCCCTTCCTCGGATATAGAATCAGCACCAAAAGTAAAATCCAAAAATAGTAAGATGATCTCCCGACAGTAGTAGTCTCTCTCTCTGATCCCAGCTTCTTCTCTCTCACTCATCTGCCCTAGTGAGTGAATGTGTGTGTGATAAATAGAGAGTCTCACTCTCTATTTATATTATTTTGTTCATTTAATCTTTAACTCTGTTATGTAGGATCGAGTAATCCTAACTCAGTTATGTAGGCTTGAGTAACCACAACTGGGGTACTAATGACCAAACTTACATTAACTCACCTAGGGCTGACTTCTCTATGAGAGTCTAATAACCCTAGTGCCCCACAACTACAGGGACTTTAACCCTTGATCAATTGGAGGGTTACCCACAATGACTTGACATGACTTGTTTACATTATTGAATCTCCCGATAGGAACATTGGGGCATGACATGACTCAATTACATTACATATACTTCCCAGAATAAACATCGAGGTACAATACAGAAATTATACAAGTGAATACATTCTGAAGTTACAAATACATCAACAGGACTTAATGAGTACTACCTTTCCTGCTAAGTTAAGCCATATGTTACTCCAAGCCTAGATTTTCTTTTTCAGTTTCTGAATCATTGGACTCTACATAGAGGTATCACACTTCCCATTGACTATAGGAACCCCCAAGTAAATGAAGGAGGTCCATTGAAGATTTACCTTATTTCCCAAGATGTTGGCTATTTCTCGGAGAATGCTCGGATTTCTATTCCAACCATAAAACGAAGACTTATTGCCATTAATTTGGCTCTCAGATATTTTTAGGAAAAGGTCCATAGCAATTTTGAAATGTCTGGAAATTTGAGTCGACGAACTTCCCAAAAGAATATTGTCATACATGAACTTAATGTGATTGATTTGTTGAAATATCCCCACAATACTTATAGCTGGTAAATTTCATTCATTCCTCAATTTGTTATGTCTTCTACTCAGAGAGTCTACTGCAAGGATGTAGAAGAAGGGGGACATTGGGAATCCTTGTTGGATTCATCTCTGATCTTGGAAGAATGAAGTTGGTTAACCATTTATAAGAGGAGCAATCCAAGGCTTTCTTATACATGCTTTCACCCATCTTATAAAATCATTAGGGAAGCCATAGTTTTTCATAACTTGAAAGATGTAGGATTTCCTTATTCTATAAAATCCATTTGCAAGATCTAGTTTAATATCCATAACTTCTTCTTTGTGACTCTATCTTGAATGAATAGCTTCCTGTACCATCAGAATGTTGTCATAAATATTCCTTCCTGCTATAAAGCCTCCTTGGTTTTCTGATATGAGAAGAGGAATAACCTTATTTATTATATTGGATATGAATTTGGAAAGGATTTTCTACGAGTAGTTGCACAAGGAGATAGGCATGTATCTTTTAATGGAGATCGGGTTCTTCTCTTTGGGAATTAGATCAAGAGAAGTGGAATTTGTAGAGCCTCCAATCCTATTTTTATATTGGGACCAAATTATCATTCTTACTATATCTTCTTTTATTATGTGCCAGGAGTTTTTATAAAAACTTATACAGAACCCACCCAGTCTCAAATCCTTGTATGGGTGTAAAGTCCAAATAGCTCTGGGAATCTCTTCAAAATTCATAGGCCGAGTAAGAGCCTCGAGGTCTTCCTTTGAAAAAAGAGGAATTTCGTTACTCAGAGAAAGTGAATCCTCATCTGAGACAATATCCCCATTTGAATATAAACCTTCAAAATGCTCTTTAACCTCCCTTTTAATTTGCTCATGGTCGCTTATTTTTTCTGGATTATCTTTTGTGATATCTTTTATTGTATTTTTTCTGTTGCATTCTTTGCATTGATGTTACGGAGAGAAATTCCTATGGCTTGGGGTACCACAACAGACAGCTTGACTCCGGAAATCAATCCTTTCCAATATGCAATAGAAATTAAATGTCTAACACTAAAGGATCAGACCTCGTACGTTATTCCAAACGGTTGAAGTAGATCCCCATTGAGCTTTCCAATCTTCAGCTTGAATTGATATATTACTTCCTCAACAACAAGTAAACAATACAAGCATTCTATATATCATGGTGTTAGATCTATTCTAGCATATATAATCAATAATGTAAAAGCATTTGACATAATCCCATGGATAAAATATTCATTCAAATACACATCATTGGACAGGAAAATATAGTTCTTATTAATATAAATCAGAGATTACAAGATACAACCTATGGCGGCACGTCTGCGAATCGAAGAAACTGAATCCCCCACTTGGGCCTCCACCACTTCAATCCTCCATCTCTCGATAGAAAGCTCACAAGAAAAAGGCAAGCTTGGGAAGAACACAAAAGTGCTCCAAGGGACAAATGGATGCAGACTCAAGAATAAGTTCTGGCAACAATGGACTATAGTTTCTTTGCTCTCAATTCTCTCTTATTGCCTTCAATGTACCAAGGGGTTCCTTATATAGCTTTCAAAGGGATAATGAAAGGTCTAATCCGAGCAATCTCAAGGCATAAGGAAGGCCAGGAGTCAAATGAGTCGGATCCATGTCAAGGAAAACTCCAAAAGGATTTGGATTATGCACACATCTCGATGTACATGGTTATATGTGTCAAACCCACGCATGTACGTGATTATAGGTTTAAAAGCCGTGTATATCATTTTTCATATGTTTTTAGGGATGATTAAGGAAACATCAAAGGACGAAAAATGGTCCATGAGGTCCAAAGAGTCTGCAGCGGGACAGGGGAAGGCCATACAAAGTGTGATTCACCTAGAGTGGTGAAATCCGCTATAACATATGCCCCCTAATGTGTGAGGTCAGACGGGTCATATGATGGCTGAAATACATTATAAGTCCATCCCAGAAGTGGAGTGATGAAGGATCCCAAATGGAAGACCAGCCACCCAATCAACATAGTACAATAATATAACTCTGCATATAACTGCAAGTACATATAGCAGTCCCGGATACATAAGAGTACAATGGCCATGAATAGGCATAATACATGATATCAGATATGTGGTCATCGCCACGTACAATATACATAGATCAAAATCTCCATGATGAAGATATACAAAGGACCACGATCTCCAAAATGGCTGAAGATATATAATAGATCAAGATCTCCATAGTGACTGGAAATTTCTGACATATACTGGAATAAAGTCACGAGAGCTGAAATCTCATGAACACTGGCACGATGAAGGAGGTGGCATATAAGAGATACCACCAATCTGGAAAGTCTTCTACACAAACCGCTAGGAGTACATGTTCTACTATGCGAATAGAGGTGTCGAGGTCAAACATAGTAGTCCATCGTCTGATTACTGGTCATTAATGTATACCGTTAACACATGCGAGATCACCCACTGATAATGAAAATGGGAATCAAGGTACTAGAGTGCAAACTAACAAGTGTGAATAAATGTGTTGAGTTCGAACACTTGAGAGGATCCATCGATCAGGGGACATTGATGTATTCCCAAGAAACTGTCGATGGCGAGAGAACCTGCCACTGATGACTGCAAGTCTCAAGGCACTCAAAATGACTCTAGATTCCAATCCCAGAATAGATGATCTGAAGTTGATGGGATGAAATCCACTGGAAGGAGGGCATTAAGGCATCCCCTATCATCCAACACGAGGTACTCAACAAATCTGTATAACGTGGAAGGACTCGATCATAAGATGCATGAACCAATAACTGTACCGGGAATGGCTGACATGCAAAGTCAAGATAACTGAGGAATGGCCAACTTAGGTTTCAACTTCCTTCGAACAAGAGAATAACAGCATATGGTGATTGAATGAAGGAAACATAGACTCGATATACAAATTGGGACATCTCTGTGACATAGGAAGCATCAACAGAGGCTCCATAGGGATTGGAATATTAACCAGTCGGTGGAGATAAACTCAGATAAATGAGTACATCTCCTAAATTCAAACTATAACCCAACCAATGGATGTGATATATAGTGCTATGTTCGAAGGTGACATGACTCGACAGCTGCCAAAGATAACATCTTTCCTTGTCCGGATTTTTGGTTTTTTTATTTTTTTTGGACTTTTTCAGTTATTTGAAAAGCTTGAAAAAATAATAAACTAGCTTTATAGTTACAAACTAGGAGGAGACGAGTGTCATAAGGGAAAACAAACTAGTTCCAAGCAATGGAACATACCTATGCTCAATGCAAGGATACATGTGTAGGATATCGACACTCGGGGTAAAATCCCCTTCCAATAAAAAGGGAAATCAAGCTGCGAAGGATATAAAAATGGCTTTCCATGGCTAGACATGAGATAAGCTCAAGCTATATGGCTGAAACGCAATATCAGGGGAGCCGGCATAAAGCTCAATAAGGAAGGCAAAGGTCATGATAATGCATTCACAACTTGACATAAGGGAGTCCTGAGGGAAATAGGCTAGCATAACATCAAGAGGAGTATGAGGCTCTTGTGAAATGTCATGGCGGTACTATACAATGGAATCCCACACCCTAAAGGAGAAAATGTCGGCATGGGAACCAAATGGAAAGAAGGTGCTAACTAGGGTACCCATGTAAGGTGAAGCTCTACCACTCGTATCATGCCACTTCTAAAGCAGCAAGAAGGTTCCGTGACATAATAGAGTGGGTTCGTACCTAAGGACATGGTGATATGGTCATAAGGTCATGCAAAATGGAAACGGTGGTGAACCTAACCTATATGCCAGTTTAGACATGATACCTGAGATCGTCACAAATGAGTCAATCCAATGGCTGAAACAACACTGAAAAAGGTCTTCTACATCACAAATTATGTCAAAAACGGTCCAAAATGGTTAGAAAATGTCGAAACTATAGGAAAGGGGGTAAAAATTTTCAAATATTTGAATTTTTTTCTATAAATAGTAAAAAATATAAATCATTTGAAACTTTTACCCATTTGAGCTCTAATTTTCAACTGTAAATTCCAGGAGATCCAGCTGGTGGAATTCACAACTGTTTCTTCTAGGTATTTACTCATGCTCTCCTCTTGCATTTTGATATAATTTTGATAGATTTTCATGGTTAAATGAAGTTTTTAATCCATCCCAAAGTGTGTGCTGCAGCCCATGCAGATATCGAGGTTTTTTCCACTTATAGGGCTAGATATATGTGGAAAAGGGCCTCAAACCCGCGTACATATGCGGCTGTTTGCAAAACAGTCGCGTATGAGGCCGCACATATGGTTTTTCAAGAAACTAACGGGTAATATTGCAATTTCTTTTGCAGGATGGTGCTAGAGTGGAGAGAGAGTGAGCATGGTGAAGTAGAGGAAGCAGTAAGGGCCGACTTAATGGCTCAACAAGCTTTATGTGCATGTGTACTCTACAAGTTTTGGTGTCTTGGTGGTTTGAGGGCCAAACCAAGACTGCTACAAATGCTGGTAGACTATTGGGATCCAGACTCGAAGTCCTTCCGTATTAATGGGATGTCCCTCACCATAGAGGTGGAGGACATATACTTTATCACAGGTCTTTCTAGATGAGGGGATGTGGTGAACCTTCGTTCCCGAGGTGGGCCAGGAGGTGGCCTTGCTATCGATGAGTATGTAGCCGTGTACTGATACCCAAATACTGAGAAGGTGGGGATTCAAGTCCCCACCAATGCTATACAAGTGCTGGGCCTAAAGGCCATATTACTAACGCTAGGCAGGATAGCAGGCTTAGCATCACTCCACCAGGCCTCTTGGCCTTAGATGTTTTATGCAGTGGAGTGCATGAGACCCACAATCTACGACTAGAGGACTACACTACTGAGCAACATAAAACACCAGCTCAGTGAGTTTAAGGCAAGCAAGATATGAAACTTCGGTTTCAACAGTATCTTGAGCATGTTTTTCTTCAAGCGTGTTCTAGGATTGAGCCCTAGAATGGACATTCCTCTCCACGGGGTTCGATATCCGGCCCAACGGCGTTGGGAACATTCTATGCGTAGACTGGGGAGTGGTAGGGTGTCCAATGCATATCCAATTGACTTCTTTCCATGGTGGCGATGACAGATCATTGCCATTGATGACTACCCCTATGTAGGGATATATTTCCGAGGGGATCCAGACATGCCATTGCCACTAGGATCGGCATATGGTGACATAGGTAACGAATCTCGAACCTCACTCTTTTTAAATTTTATGAGTTATTTAATTTTTTTTTGTGTTTTCTTGATTATGTGGAATAAAAAAGACATGTATTTGCGCGACAATACATAGTGACATCTGTTGAAATATTGTAACTTCAAAGAATATTCTATATGTATCTTTTTGCGGTCCCCGATGGCCCTACCAAGAGAACCACTTGTATTACATTGTACCCCGATGCTCCTAATAGGAAGAACTAATAAGAGTCATGAGGTAGTCCCCTCTAATTGTAAAGGTGGGTCATCAGCACCCCAGTGTAGTTACTTGAGCCTACATGTGTAACTCGAGCCTACATGTCAAATGAGTTAACTTAAGTGAACGGATGAATATAAATAGAGGTGTAGTGCTCCTCATTTGATACACACACACTCTCACTTGTGTAGCGCATTAGTGGAGAAGAGAAGTAGCTGGAGAAGGAGGAGGATCAGACTTTGGTCTCCTTGTTGGTTTTATCTTTTATCTTTTTGGGGCATCTATATTGAGGAAGCTTTTGCTGGGTTTTTTCCCTTTAGGGTTTTCCCAGGATAAATCTTTGTGTTCCTTTTTTATGGTTATGCTTTTCTATCTTTCAGTGATCCTGTTTATATGCTTTTGTCATGAAAATCAAATGAAATATTGATGTCTTAG
Organism: Pseudotsuga menziesii; assembly: GCA_001517045.1. Classification (NCBI taxonomy): domain Eukaryota; kingdom Viridiplantae; phylum Streptophyta; class Pinopsida; order Pinales; family Pinaceae; genus Pseudotsuga; species Pseudotsuga menziesii. Next base: position 176,349 of record LPNX010141500.1, read on the forward strand.
CTAAGCATATGAAAATTTAACATGCTATCAGAGCCACCCTGAAAAGAAGACATTGTGCAGCTATAGAATCTAGGGCTTCTTAATTTTTGTTTCTCTATCCACAATTGATCAGCAAAACAAGGCTAGGCTGACTCTCCATTGAAGGGCACATCTTTCTGTCGAAGCAGAATTCGATTCCAAGCATTTTCAGTTTTCGGTGCGGGAAATTAGGGCTTCTTGTAGAAGAAGAATTTTTGAGTGAGCCCAGCATAGGATTTATCTCCTCATCAAAATCGAATTCTAGAGACCTGGATCAAGTTTTATGGTTGGGTGAAACTCCAGGAAAGTCAAACCCTAGTTTGACCCCGAGCTAGAAAAACCCTAAATACTAAAACTGCTAAGTTTTGGTACATTCACTATATCTCTATATTGGAGATGTTTCAGGAGCTTTAAATTGCATATGCCAAAGGTAAAATCCTGATGTACATTGTGTCCAAAATTCAGCCTCATATGCGCTATATTTTGGGAGATATGATCCCTCCATGTTAGGATTCTAGCCTCTTCTAGAATTCATCCATAAACAGGACACCTAGGGAACATTGCTATAGATTGGGATACAGAGGTCCAAATTGAATTCCTAAATATGTTCTATAAATATCAAGGACTTTAATTTCTATGGTCTGAATTTCAAAACCAGAATATGAAATAGTGACATGTGGCAGTCCGTACAACTCTGTTGTTCTGAATAGTCCTGTAACAGGTCACCATGGGAAAAGGATCATAAATCCCAATTGGTGAAACCAATTCTGATGAAAACTATGGTGTTGTATCAGGGACATGCGAGGTTACCTCAGTGAGAAATTTCAAACACATAGGAGCATTAATTTCAGATATATCATAGAATCGGTGACAGGTATTTCTGCAGAAGAAATTGGAAAACTAGGGCTTCCTGTTCCGGGAGCTTCCCTCCACTGTTTTCAAAAAAGGAGTACATTAGACAGATCCATTTGAAGAGATATATCTTTCTATCCAATCATATCTTAAATATTCCAAGTTTTTAAAATTAGGGTTTCTCTGACAAACCCTAAATCAGCTAGCTCTGAAAGCAGGACGGACACCTCAAATCGATAAGATCTAATCTTTTGCTATTTGCATTTGAGGTTCTCATTTCAAAGTGATCTATCACATCAGCTTGATGATAAGCTTGGTAAAGTTGAAAAATTCCATGCATGGAATTATATGATCTCTCTAAATAAAATGAATTGGGTACCTACATAAGTAGATAGGTTCCAGTTCCATATAAAGATGAGGCTCAAAGCCTTACACAAGAAGAACTTGATCAAGGACAAGAAGATCATTGTTGATTCAATCAAAGATCAACTTGTACCATAAGTGTCTTCCCTAAAGACACCGAACATGTTTGACTCCTTTATCAAGCTATTTGAAGATAAGAACTTAAATCAGAAGATGGCTTTGAGAAAACAGTTGAAGAATGTGAAGATCCAAAATGCAGAACAACTTGAAGCAGTAGAAGAAGAAGTGGAGATTGCAGAAGTGGTGATATCCACCTTGAATGGCCTCCCAGGATCATGGGATTCATGCAAAGAATGTATTCCAGAAGGAAGTAATTTCTTTCAGCTCTAATCATAAGAAGAGAAGAAGAAGATGGGAGCAATTGAAGATCAATCTCTCACCATTCAAAGAAGATCCCTCAAGCGATGAGGAATAAGAAGAACTCAATTCTTGTCATTTGGATAAGAAATGACGATTCCATGAATGAAGAAGATGATAAAGCAAAATGATCAAGATGGAGTATACACACAAAACAAAATAAAAGATAAGTATTCAATTGTCATTTCATGATATTGTTTTGTTATACATTTGATTATATTCAGTTGATGTGTTATGCATGATAGATTGTTTGCATTAATGACTGTATAATACTAATATCCATGTGATGGGTAAGTAGCTCATGGTGCTATACAAATCTCCATTGCTACTTATCAAACCTCTTTGCTAACATATTGGATTAGTGCACAATCTCAATAATGTCATGGTGGAGATGGAAGGCATCTAGAAAGTTTATGTGAGATATGGATGAATGTTGTATTGACTAAACAGTTGCATGATGCATAATAATTTGTCGTTATGCATATGTTTTATGAAATAGTTCTAACCATGCAACTGGTGCATTTGAATTGTAGGAAAGGTCATGAAAAACCTCCTACAAGAAAAGAAGGATGAGACTTGTTCCAAATAACAAGTGATGACAATTCAAGACTCACTCCAATAAACATGAATCTGAAGCTCCCAGGGTCAGAGCCACCATGATGGAAGAAAGAGATTCAGAGAGTGGTAGATCCACCTTGAAGGATGAAGACCAACATGGGTACAAGAGATAACTCAAGATGAATAAAAGAATGCTATGAAAGAAGATATGATCAAAGAATAACAGTTGATCATGGGGAATGATGTATACGATATGATGGAACAAGTGTACAAAGCAAGGTTCGTGATTCT
>LPNX010141500.1:179131-207798 GCA_001517045.1 Pseudotsuga menziesii
AATGTAACACATAGAAATCCGGTATTTCTACATACAAGATAAGATGTAGATGATGATATTGTAGATGCAGATGATGGTGATTCAGTATTTCTATACTGAATATAGAGATGATGATGTTTTAGTATTCCCATACTAAAGATATAGATGATGATGATTTCAGTATTCCCATACTGAAGATATAGATGATGATGATTTCAGTATTCCCATATTGAAGATATAGATGATGCTTTCAGTATTCACATACTGGAGATACAGATGGTGATAGTTCAGTATTCACATACTGAAGCTGTAGATGATGATGGTTTGGATGATGATGTACTGACTAAGCCTCTACCTCAATTAGAGTTCAAACACTTTCAAGACAAGATTGGTGTTGTTCGAAAAGGCCTTCCTCGAAAGGGGGAGTAGTGATGTTGGAGTAGGATTGTATCATCCCTGGGCATTTTCCCTAAAGTCATATAGAGACCTCAGTCCTTGAGAATGAAGAGGGATTGTATCATCCCAGGACATCTGTCCATAATAGATCTGGTGACCTCGGTCCTTGAGAAAGTGGTGGGATTGTATCATCCCTGGGAAATTGGCCTAAAGTGATCCGGAGACCTCGGTCTTCAAGAATGAAGAGTGATTGTATCATCCCAGGACATCTGTCCATAATAGATCCGATGACCTCGGTCCTCGAGAATGTGGTAGGATTACATCATCCTTGGACATCGTCCTAAAGTGATAGGGACTGATTCTCCCGTAATCAATCCGGTGGCTTCGGTCCTCGAGAATGTGGTAGGATTGCATCATTCTTGGACATAGTCCTAAAGTGATAGGGACTGATTCTCCTGTAATCAATCTGGTGGCTTCGGTCCTTGAGAATGTGGTAGGGTTGCATCATCCTTGGACATAGTCCTAAAGTGATAGGGACTGATTCTCCCGTAATCAATCCGGTGACTTCGGTCCTCGAGAATGTGGTAGGATTGCATCATCCTTGGACATAGTATTAAAGTGATAGGGACTGATTCTCCCGTAATCAATCCGGGGGCTTTAGTCCTCAAGAATATGGTAGGATTGCATCATCCTTGGAAATAGTCCTAAAGTGATAGGGACTGATTCTCCTGTAATCAACTCGGTGGCTTTGGTCCTTGAGAATGTGGTAGAATTGCATCATCCTTGGACATAGTCGTAAAGTGATAGGGACTGATTCTCCCATAATCAATCCGGTGGCTTCGGTCCTCGAGAATGTGGTAGGATTGCATCGTCCTTGGACTTAGTCCTAAAGTGATAGGGATTGATTCTCCCGTAATCAATACGGTAACTTTGGTTGTCGAGAATGTGGTGGGATTGTATCATCCCTAGACTTTAAGTCCAAAAATTATCCAAAGACTTTTTGTCTTTGAGTTGTGGATTGCAGGTTGTTGCTGATGATGATGATGCCATACTGATCAAAATATCAGAGTATGATGATGATGACGTACTAATCGAAATATCAGAGTATGATGACATACTGATCGAAAGATCAGAGTATGATGATGATGATGTACTGATCTAAATATTAGAGTATGATGATGATGTTTCTGATCGAAATATCAGAGTATGTTGATGACATTTCTGATCGAAAGATCAAAGTATGATGATGATGTTTCTATGTTGATGACGGTTTTTATCGAAAGATCAAAGTATGATGATGATGTTTCTGATTGAAATATCAGAATGTGATGATGATTATGATCAATAGATTAGAATATGATGATGATGATGTTGCTGCTGATCGAAAGGGAAAAGTGTTCATGATGATATTGCTGATCGATAGGTCAAAGTACTGAAGATGTTGCTGCTGATTGAAAGGTCAAGGTGCTGAAGATGTTGTTGCTGATCGAAAAGTCAAAGTGCTGAAGATTTTTCTGATTGAAAGGTCAAAATGCTGAAGATGTTGTTGCTGATCAAAAAGTCAAAGTGCTGAAGATGTTGCTGATCGAAAGGTCCAAGTGCTGAAGATGTCATTGCTAATTGAAAGATCAAAATGCTGAAGATGTTGCTGATCAAAGACTAAAGATGTTGTTGATGATGGAGACTAAAGATTGAAGATGAAGAATACATGATGTTGAAAAGCTTCCAATGATTTATAAATGTGTTACCCTGCTGATGTTGATGATGTCCCCTATCTCTACTCTTGTTGTTGTTGATGTTGCTGTAGAATACCCTTCTCGTTAAGGGGGAGTGTTGAAATATTGTAACTTCGAAGAATATTCTATATGTATCTTTTTGTGGTCCCCGATGGTCCTATCGGGAGAACCACTTGTATTACATTGCACCCCAATGCTCCTAATCAGAAGAACTAATAAGAGTCATGAGGTAGTCCCCTCTAATTGTAAAGGTGGGTCATCAGCACCCCAGTGTGGTTACTTGAGCCTACATGTGTAACTCGAGCCTACATGTCAAATGAGTTAACTTAAGTGAACGGATGAATATAAATAGAGGTGTAGTGCTCCTCATTTGATACACACACACTCTCACTTGTGTAGCGCATTAGTGGAGAAGAGAAGTAGCTGGAGAAGGAGGAGGTTCAAGCTTTGATATCCTTGCTGGTTTTATATTTTATCTTTTTGGGGAATCTATATTGAGGAAGCTTTTGCTGGGTTTTTTTCCTTTAGGGTTTTCCCAAGATAAATATTTGTGTTCCTTTTTTTATGGTTGTGCTTATCTATCTTTCAGTGATCATGTTTATATGCTTTTGTCATGAAAATGAAATGAAATATTGATGTCTTAGCTAAGCATATGAAAATTTAACAAAATATACCATTCATGTGCAGATGTGGGACCACGGTGACCAGAGGGCTTCCCTTGTCATAGACGGAGGGGAAGAGGAGATGACATCACAGGTGTGGATGCGGAGCGAATGCTCCAGATCATTCATACCAACTTTGTGAGACTAACTCATAGAGTTCCCATGGCACAAGTCGAGGACTTTCCTGAGGCCATGCAGCGGTAGGTGGTGGGTGTACCACGTGCATGGGTGCATTTATTTCAACAGCTAGCTAGAGCCGTAGTGACGTTCCATGATCACAACCCTCCTCCTCCTCCACAGGATTAGACACCTGGGAGTGTATATGTTTTGTACGACCATGTATTATATTATGGTGGCTTTAAAATCCTTAATTTTGTATATGAAACTATGTATTACCACATTTTTGATGTATATAAAAAAGTTTTATGGTGATCGATTTATTTATTTACATGTGTAAATGTGTGTTTATGATTAATTTATTATGAATGAGACAAATGCCAATCTAACAAATAATTAGCATATGAGTCAGCAACTTGATTATTATTTCTTGGAATGTGTATATATGTTATATTGTCAAATTGTCGTTCTAACAATCTCACACATAAGAACCTTCTCAATAACATCAGATCTCTAACATAGTACAAACCATTGAGTTGTGACACTACTAACTCCGAATCAAGACATACCTCAAGAGATAGAACTCCATGTAGAATGACATCCTGTAGAAGCTTAATAACGGCACTATATTCAGCAACATTGTTTGAAGATGGCCGTAGACATACACCTCGTGAAGACAGTACCTGACCCATAGGAGTATAAATCACCCAAGTAGCAGAGGCTGAGTGTTGAGTGTAACAACTTACACCATCCGCGAATCCTATGTAGGTGGAAGATTCCATTGACATTTGCCAAAAGAAACAGAAACTAATCACAAACTCGATCATGATAAAAAAGACCTAACTATGCAAAGCTGTACAATAATATACAAAAAACAGCCTTGGATAAAGATCATGCATAGTATTTTTTGAGATAGAGCCCATTTCTAGGCTCTACCAAAGCTGTTCCTTCGTAATCCACTAACTCATAGGCAGCCTTCTCTAACACACGCTTGACCACGTAAGGACCACGCCACATAGGATTAAACTTCCCTGCCCCCAAGTGTTCTTTTGGTTGATCCCAAAAAAGGACCAAGTCTCCTTCACTAAACACTCTTGGATGGAAAAAATTATCATACTGGACCTTAACGCGACGTTTATCAACCTCTAGAGCCACCAAGGCATCCCAACGCTGCTCATCAAGTTGCTCAAGGTGAACCAAACGCTCCTCCAAAGGTGAAGTGTCTGGTAAGAGTTCCACAGCTAGCTTCAACGAAGGAATCTCACATTCAACTGGAAATATTGATTCCCATCCATGTACAAGATGATATGGAGAAAAACCAGTGGCAGTCTTAACCGCGTTTCGATATGCCCATAAAGCAGGATATAACATAATGTGCCAATTCGTTGTGCGATGGTTTGTTGGAGAATGGATTTGAGTGATTTATTCACTACCTCAACCTAACCATTCGCCTGAGGGTAGTAAGAAGAGGAGTGCTCTTTCTTATACCCTAAATTTGATGCCAACGCTTCCATCATACGGTTCTGAAAGTGCGAGCCATGGTCAGTGACAAGCTCTTTCGGAATCTTGAACCGAGTAATAATTTTGTTGAACACAAAGTGAGCGGCTGTCTCACTGTCGGATTTTACTTTAGGCTTGGCCTCAGCCCATTTCATGAAGTAATCAACAGCCACTATAATATGATGGTGCCCCCAGCTGAAGCTAGGTTGCAATCCATAGAATCGAGCCCCCACTTAGTGAAGGGACCGGTGGTGATAATGGGATGTAACGGGGAAGGTTTTGAGCACATATTACATGTGAACACCTAGCAAGGGTGGCACCTCTTGACCGCATCAACACAATCTTTAAAGATCGACGGCCAGAAATAACCCGCTCTCAAAATCTTTTCAGCTGTAGAAAGCCCAGATAAATGACCGCCACACACCCCTCCATGGAAATCATTCAGCACAACCTCAGCCTTGTCATGAGTTAAACAACGTCGTAAAATGGAATCTACCCCATGGCGGTACAAAGTATTGTCCACTATAAGGTAGTTCTTAGAGACGTGATGTAATTGTCATCGTTCATCTCGTGAGAGGTGAGTAGGGGTCCTCTGTGTTTGTAGATACACTATGATATCCCCATACCATGGGTCTAATGTTGAGATTAATAAGATGTGTTCATCGACAAACGTATCTTCATAAACCAACTCCTCGGCCTCGCTCGAAAAATACAATATAAGCTCTACAAAGATTAAAGATTTCTTCGATTTTGTCGAAACAAACTCGAGATCAAATTCTTGCAGAATGACAATCCATTTATTATACTTTCCCCCAATCATCCTACGGGTGAGGACAAACTGAAATGGATTGACATGGGCCACAAAAAAGGTCTGGCGAAGGAGAATATAATGTCTCAAATGCTGAACCACATGTACAATAGCTAAAGCAAGCTTCTCGACATGAGAATAACGAATCTCCTTGTCAATAAGGTTTCGACTCAGATAATATATGACATGCTCTTGGAGATCCTCATCCTCTTGAACCAAAACCATACCAATTGTCTCTAAAGACGCGGCCACATATAATAATAAATCACGGCTATAATCCGAAAGACTAATCACCGGGGCCGATGCTATGGCTCACTTAAGTGCATCGAAGGACTCCTGGGCTCGCTCATCCCATTCAAAGGGAGTATCCTTATTCAAGAGATGCATGAAGCCTCTAGTCAAATTGGCAAAGTCGACCAAAAATCTTCGTAAGAATTTTTCCATGCCTTGCAAACACTGAAGATGACGGATATTCTCTAGGGGAGACAACTGAAGTATTGCCTCAACCTTCAAAGGGTTGACTCTTATACCCTCTTTCAAAACGATGAATCCTAACAAACAACCTGAGTTCACGCAAAAGATGCACTTATGAGGATTTAATCTAACTGAATAGTGTCGGAATATTTCGAATACCAATCTCAAGTGATAGGGATGACGTATTCTCATACAAGAATGAGCAGCGACGTCATCCAAAAAGACTTCAATAATAGACTTGAGATCATGGAAGATCAATGTCATCGCCCGCTGAAACGTAGCTCCAGTGTTTTTAAGGCCGAAAGGAATTTTCTGATATGCAAATTTTCCCCAAGGACAAATAAATGCGGTCTTATGTTGGTCCTTAGGTTTAATCTGGATCTGATTATACCCGAAAAAGCCGTCCATGAAGGAGAACACCTCGCTACCCGCACACTCATCTAAAATCTGATCTATAAATGGTGTGGGGAAGTTATCCTTAGGACATGCACGATTAAAATAATGGAAATCAATACATATGCGGATCGATCCCTGCTTCTTATCCATCGGAACAGGTTTTGAAACCCACTCTGTCAAGGGAACAGGATAGATGAAACCGGCTTTCAACAGCTTCTCTATCTCTTCCTTAATGGCAGGTTCTTGCCTAGGATTCACGACGTGTAAACACAGTCAAACAGGCTTAGCGTTGGGGTAAGTCTTAATCTCATGTTTGACAATATGAGGGTCAATACCTGGCATCTCATCGTAAGACCAAGCAAAAATATCACGAAATTCCTTGAATAGCTCGGTATATTCCAGAATCTCAACCTAGGAACATTCCGCCCCAATATAGACATTCTCTATTGTGCCAGGATTGCAAGAAATGTTGATAGAAATCATTAACGATATGTTCACCATGTTTCCATTAGCCATCGGACCAGGAGAGCTTAATGGAACCACAGGACTACCAACTTTCTAACTAAGAATCTCCCTGAAATTCTCATGCTCCATACAGTCAAGCTCTGGAAGAAAGTACGATCTATGATGAAGTTCCTCCCATGGTGGCTCAACTCCCGACATAGCCTCGACAATCGCTTCATCTAAAGGGAAAACCATATCAAGGTAGTCATGGGCATGAGAATACTATACTTCCCATGCCGGCAGCACATATGGGTCTTCCTCCTCCGTCTGCAAAGAGGAAGAACCAGGCTCTGCAACACTCTTGAGATTAGCTTGATAAGCTATCATAGCTACAAGTAACAACACACTCATTTCGATGGGCTCACTCGAAGTACTCGGTGTAGGAAGAATCCAAGGATCTTCCATATGGGTCGTGTGAAAATACATCGAGGTCGTAGATGTCGAAGCCTCATCGGAATAGGATCCTATCATGAGGATCGGTGTAGGACAACTAAATATTCCCATGAGGGATGGATACATGCCTACACCCACACTCCCAGTTGCCGGCTGAGAGTGCTCAACGATCGGGATCGAAGCTCCCGAAGATGCAGTAACAGATGGATTCTTGAATACCATTTAATAAATCATTACAATCTTCCCGTTATGTGGAAAGCATACAACGCAGAATAAGGAAGAAGCAACAACTTGCATACTATACATTCAATTCCTACCTAGCAAGAGATTGTAGTCAAGGGGTGCATCAACCACCTCAACCTCTATCACAACGATCTTCCCCCCCAAATAGACTTTAAGGGAAGGAAGGATTTCGTGCGGCCTAAAAGATCTCCCATCAAACACAGTTAACATAGTCGCTGATTTAGACAGCTCAGGAGAACCCAGACCCTTCCAACATGACAAAGACATCACAGAAGCCGTAGCGCCCTCATCAATCACAGTACACTTGACGATCATATTAAGACATTCTATGTTCACCAAAAGAGACACATAGTAGGGAAAGCGATGCTGGAGTCCTACAGTTTCAAATTTGATCACCGAGGAAGAATCATCTTTGTTCACACCAAGGGCAGAAAGCAACACCTTCCTTTGCGAAGGACAACTCTAAAGCACTTCCAATGCAGACATCACACAAGGAGTGTGGCCCAAATCCTCGACAACTGAATAATTCTGGGCAGCTCGGGCATTTGGATTATGCCCCGAATGCTTAAGGACTCCCTTAGGAATGCAAGGTGCAGCCTCAGGTTTATCCACAGGTTTCTCAATACGCAAAGGGGACCCTGGTGGATCAGACTCTTTTCTTGGGCTGGGTTGTGACGAACTATAATATTTCACACGCGTCACAACTTTCGTAGCACGGACCATGTTAATGCACCCACAGCACTAGTCTCTGGTGGATTATCTTCACTAGACTGGTCATGGGACTTCGAGTTCATATTCTGGTTATGCAATAAAGGGTTTGTTAACACAGCTGGGCCTTGTGCTAAGAATCTTGAAGCTTCATCAATCCGAGGGCACAAGTAAGTGAGGTGATCGTCCTTACATAACTTGCAAGGAAACTTAACCTTATGTTTCACTTGCTTGTCCCCCCTAGAATTTCTACTGTTCTTGTCATTATTGTTAGCATTCTCATTCTTATTCCCACCCTTTCAATTATTATTCTTACCCTTTTTTCTATTCCGTCTGGGCTGCTGGTTACCCTTCTGGTCTGACAATTGTACAGAAATTACATTCACCGTTTGGGTAGGCTGAGACAAAGTCGTATCTTGTTCCGAAGTAGATTGGTTGATTGACAACTGACCAACTTGTTTCACAACCGAATCCATAGGTTTCACACTTGCACAACCCACAATGCCATCAGCATGTGGTCCAGGTTTGACTTTGGGATCGAAACTGTAACGAGGAGCGTTGGGAATAATCTCATACAACAAACCGGACTGAGCATAGATCAAGTCCAATTCCTATGCCCTAAAAATCGCTTGTTCCTCATTCTACACTCCGAATGTGGAAACATCCTTCACTATATACGGCAATAACGACTTGAGGAACCACTCGAGAAGTAACTCTGACAGTATAAAGGATTTAATTAATCTCTTCCATCTGCGCCACTCCTGAATATGATTAGAAATATGGGTGGCTTTATCTTGTCAAAATGTCGACAAGAGTTCAGTACCAACATCATAGCGCACTGGTAGCTGGAAGTGATTAAAAAAATTCATCGCAAGGTCGTCGAACAAAGTGAAAGTTCCCCTGGGTAACTCTATATACCATTTCGCAGCAGGCCCTGTAAGGGTGTGTTGAAATAGTCTTAAACGAACTGAGTCCTGATGTAATGAATTCAAAGAGCACCATAGGTGAAACATAGTAATGTGTTCACTCGAATCCTCTCCCGGTTTGCCTTCGAACTTAGGTATGTCTGAAGGAAGCTTGGTAGGGACAGCTGGCCAAGCCGGGTCATGAGCCATAGGATCATTCATAAGTCTCGATAAGTCAGGAAGATTAAGGAAAGGGAGCCTAGGATGATGAGGTCGATGGACCGCTCCCTGATTCATATAGGTTTGGTTTCCACCATGGCCTTAGCCATAGTGTCCTCCTCCTATTTGACCCGTATAGGGTGGCATGGAAGCGCCATAATGAGGTGGACCTTGACTAGTAGGAGCTACAAAGCCGTAATTAGGATATTAATAAGGTTGTTGATACCCGCCTCCATAAGGTGAAGAAACCTATCCATACTGCATCCCATAATAGGGTCCATAGGTCGTCGCATGCGATGCCCCATGAGACACTCCGTAGGTAGGAAGATAGGTTCCAGAAGTAGGAATATACATACCGGAAGTAGGGATATATGTTGCGGAAGTAGTAATCTGACCTCTAGAAGAATTAACATAGCCTCCCGAAGCAACGGGTGGTATGTAAACTTGAGACACAATCGTTCTAGTAACTGCAGTACGGACCTGACTCGTAGCCATGTGCCGACTCAAAGGACCACGTGAATAAGGTGGAGGATGTACATTTCAAGAACTAGGGGTCGAGGATGAAGGAATTTGAGTAATAAGATATGTACTACCACCTACCGTCACTCGTCTTAGGTCTGGTATCCTAATAGGGTCGCTAACTCTAGACCTAGGATGGATATAAGATGTAGCTTCCACCAATGGGATGGAAGGTGCAATGTGACTAGTGCTCCCAAACCTCTCTACATGGTAAGGAATGAGAGTGCCCCTAGGCATAGTGTTAGGCTCAAAGTCGGATTCGACTTGAAATGTCAAATCATGCATAGGAAAACCAGCCATACCATAACTACCATAGCTAGTAGTGGCGGGTTTAAAATGAGTCTCGGCGTCCTCTAGCATGCCATACCGATAATGCGTCAATGGGGAATTATCCCTAGAGTGAGTAGGTCTATCATCCATGGCTCCTATCTCAGAAATCACAGGACCTAACTCAGCTAAGTTGGGTGAAGGATCGTAAGTAGGAGTAAATTCCCCATCGTCTACATGAATGGGAGGAGGTGGTTCAGGAATATCTTTTGAATGGTCTCCCATGGTGTGTGAATCAATGTGTGACATAGTCTGCCTAGACTGTCTAGGTCTCTCTCCCAAAGGAGGAGGAGAAATAGAACGTGGAAGTCCTGCTAAATGACGAGAACGGCGCGGAACTGCACTCAAATCCACAATGACTTAAAAAATAGCAAAGACTCTCTATTTACGTAAACCCTAGGCCAACTAGCATGCACAGAGAAATCACTAATAACATCTAAAGCCAAATGCAAGAAAACAAGGGCTAGATAAGTGAGCTCCTGAATGAAGCAGGTATGTCTCACCTAGGAGAGGCTTGAGACTCCCATACACAACAACCGGAGGTACGTAACCAATTATTGTGGCCCTCAGCTTCAACGTGTAAAGAGACTGTGCTGTCCGACCCCAACCTAGCCGAGACACCTGCAGAATAACCTCTACAAGTACCCCCTCAATATCCTAGGTAAGGCCACTAAGGTCACCTCAATATAATCAATGCTCAGGCGGACAGTCGCAGGCGGGATTGATCGTATGGGCAAGGTAGAAAAGCCCGAAACTGTCGAAAGAGCCCCCAGATATGAATACAATCCTGGAAATATCTTCGGTGCTACTCAGTTATGACTAGGTGTCATCCCAATCAATAACTGCTGACATTGCCTCATGCTTAACTCCTGTTTGAGAGGAGGATCCTAAGAAACACTGGTTATACCAAGGATTTCACACACTCACCTGGATAGACACCTAGATGTTGTTGTTTAGCGATCTTGGAGAATTGAATTACAATGAAGTATTGCAAGATCCTAAAACCTAAGCTTGTTGGTGCACCCTAGAAAAGAAAAGAGTGTAATTCATTTTATTTAGCGTTGATTTTAGTTGGCTTTATTACTCAAAAAGGGATATGACCGTGCAACTAGTGGTGTTATGATGCAACAATAAGTAAAATGAGCACCTAACAATCAATGAAAATGCATTGTGTCCATGAAAACATGGTATGCTACTACGTGATATGCACAATTATTCTTCAAATGATGAATGCAAATTTCCTATATGAAGTCCTAACTAGTACTCCAAAACAAATCTAGATCTAGTGCAAGTACAATGCAAAGCACAAAATGAAATGCATGATGATAAGAAAATGTTTTTGGATTTTTTGAAAATAAAAGAGATGCAAAAAGAAAAAGAATGATTCTACAACCCCCAGACTCTGCAAGCACACATAGACATCATTCAAGCAAAGCACTAAGGTAAAAGAAATCTAATGCACTAATCTCAAACAAAAAATAAAAAATGCCATGACAAGAACTTTCCTATAAAAAAAAATTACGCTAAAAAAACGTTTCTGGTCAGAAACAGAGGTCTAAATAGACTTAGGCAGTGCCAAAAGAGACTTAGCAAATATCAGAATTCACCCAACAACCAATTATCTTCCCCAAAAATACAAAATCAAGGGTATACATGACTGTTCGCAGAAAACCCGCGTGTATACGAGGAAATCACAGAGGAAACCATGTGTATACGCGACTGTTAATAAAAAACCCACGTACAGGAAGAAAAGGTGCATAAAATCAAGGCAAACAGACAGGCTGAGACAAAATTCACACCAATTAGACTCTACCAGGCATACATGCCCCCAGACCTGACACAGAAACAAGAGAGAAAGAGCAATTCAAATACATTGAATGCCGAGAAATAAACCCCCAAAGGACAACTACTAGGAACTCCCCAGCAGAGTTGCCAATTCTGTTACAGAGAGAAATTCCTATGGCTTGGGGTACCACAATAGACAACTTGACTCCAGAAATCAATCCTTTCCAATATGCAATAGAAATTAAATGTCTAACACTAAAGGATCAGACCTCGTACCTTATTCTATATGGTTGAAGTAGATCCCCGTTGAGCTTTCCAATCTTCAGCTTGAATTGATATATTACTTCCTCAACAACAAGTAAATAATACAAGCATTCTATATATCATGGTGTTAGATCTATTCTAGCATATATAATCAATAATGTAAAATTATTTGACATAATCCCATGGATAAAATATTCATTCAAATACACATCATTGGACAGGAAAAGATAGTTCTTATTAATATAAATCAGAGATTACAAGATACAACCTCTAACGGCATGTCTACGAACCAAAGAAACTGAATCCCCCACTTGGGCCTCCACCACTTCAATCCTCCATCTCTCGATAGCAAGCTCACAAGCAAAAGGCAAGCTTGGGAAGAACACAAAAGTGCTCCAAGGGACAAAGGGATGCAGATTCAAGCATAAGTTCCAACAACAATGGACTATAGTTTCTTTTCTCTCAATTCTCTCTTATTTCCTTCAATGTACCAAGGGGTTCCTTATATATCTTTCAAAGGGATAATGAAAGGTTGAATCTGAGCGATCTCAAGGCATAAGGAAGGACAAGAGTCAAATGAGTCGGATCCATGTCAAGGAAAACTCCAAAAGGATTTGGATTAAGCACACATCCTGATGTATGCGGTTATATGGGTCAAACCTGCGTATGTACGCGATTATAGGTTTAAAATCCGCGTATATCATTTTTCATATGTTTTTAAGGATGATCAAGGAAACATCAAAGGACAAAAAATGGTCCATGGTGTCCAAAGAGTCTGCAGCAGGATAGGGGAAGGCCATACAAAGTGTGATTCACCTAGAGTGGTGAAATCCGCTATAAAAGAGGAATTTCGTTACTCAGAGAAAGTGAATCCTCATCTGAGACATATCCCCATTTGAATATAAACCTTCAAAATGCTCTTTAACCTCCCTTTTAATTTGCTCGTGGTCGCTTATTTTTTCTGCATTATCTTTTGTGATCTCTTTCATTGTATTTTTTCTGTTGCGTTCTTTGCATTGATAGTAGAATAATTTGGAGTTCTGATCTTCAACTTTCAGCCATAAATATCTATATTTTAAATTAATTTCAGCTTCTTCCTTTCGTTAGATGGCAAGGATTTTTTTGTATGTTTCCTTTTCTGTCAATAACATTTCTTTGGTTACTTCATTCTACTCCATTTCCTCCTAGATTTCTTCTAATATATTTAATAAGTAAATTTGTTCTTTCCCTGGATGACACTAGGTTGACAACTAAATTTTTAGCTTCCTTTTCACATTTGTTAACTTGTGTTCCTGGATGTAGCTAGGGGAACGCTGATAAAAATTTTACCAAGCTTGGGAAACGACTTAAAAAAAAATTGGCTCTGATATCCATATTGGATAAATTTTGAAAGGTAGAGGGCCCAAGTTTCCAATAGGCTCTATGGAAAGCAAAATTGGCTTGTGATATGAACCAATAGAAGCTAAATGTCTTGAAACTCGCTGAAGGGGATTGTCTAGGAAGGAAGAGCTTACCAGAATTTTGTCCAACTTCACAGCGATGTGCCCTACTCCAATTTGTTTTTTTCTCCATGTATATTTTACTCTCTTATGTTTTATGTCAATAAGTCTCCAAGTTGTGATTATTTCTTCTAGTCTTTCCCGAAGGGGTCTCTCACTTTAGACTGTCCTTTTTTTTCCTAAGGGGAAACAGTAACATTCATTAGAGGAAAATTCAACTCAAAATGGGCCTTTTAACACTAATTTAAATTCCATGTCATCATGTGTTGGCCAATGAAATTTATTTAAATTTGAAATACTATATAGGTCTTAAGCAAATTTTTAATATAAATTTGGGAATAGGTATCATAAAAAAAAATACTTTTTTTGTTCGTCTTTTTCACATATCTCTCTGTGTGTTTACTCAAATTTCGATCGGGAGATCTCCCTGGATGCGAAATTAAATTCCAAATACAATGAGTACCCACTTGGCATACTTTTGGCATACCTCACTACCCCAAAAACAAGAAATACCTGAAAAACATGATGATGATGTCATCATCATGTTTTTTCAGGTATTTATTGTTTTTGGGGTAGCGTCATCCATCAAAAGTATTCTCAGTGGGTACTCAATGGATGCGGAATTTAATTCTGCATCAAATGAGCTTTCCCGATCAAAATTTGAGTAAAATCACAGGGAGATATGTCAAAAATACGAACAAAAAAATAGTTTTTTTCTTTTCTTCCTCCAAAATTAATAAATATTATTTTGTTATTTTAACTACTGTTTTATTATTTTTCTTAGGAGGCCCATTTTGAGTTGAAATTTCCTCTAGTTAAAGTCTCCAGCTATGATGCACAGGAGATTCATCTTACCATGACTCTGTAATTCTAGTTGGGACCTATTGCAGTTGCAACTATTTCCCAAATTTAAAAAAAAAATTTGGACCCTCCTTTTAAATTTTGTCTTGCGTAGATTTTTCTGGATTGCTTAACTTTGTTGTCTTCTGCTACAAATTTGGATCTTGTGAGGTTGAATTGGGGTGAATTGTTTTCCATTTTTGGGAGTTTGAATGGCTATCTTTTCTTGGACTTAAACTTGAAATTTTGTTTTTCACTGTCGGAAGTCATTTGAACTGTAAATCGGGGCCATAGTTCTCTACATAGCCGCCATTGTGGAGATTAAGCAATGAACATTTCGATGCCCAGTTTTATTTTCACCGATGCACCTTTACCTATTTGTTTTCTTTGTAATATCGGTGTTTTTTATTTTATCGTGATCAGATCATCAGCCTTCTATATCCCCGTTGTTTCGGAGGACAGATAAAGAATGGGCCGATGGTATTTTTTCTTTCGCTAATTACATGACTTTATTGTTTCAAACTTTTGCTTGCGATGATCTTTTCTTTTCTCCCTCGGAGCGGTTTATGACTTTGATCAAAATCCGTAGTCTATTTGATTCCCAAAATTGCGGCTCCAGAGCAAACTAACCATCCGACGTGGTTTGTTCTGATTTTCACTGATCGTTTGATTTTTGTTGTTGTTTTCTATTATTGTGAAACCCTAAGGTTGTATGGATCACACCGTTGTGGATGCATAGGACGGTATCTCTCCGACGGTTAGTTGTTCCATGTGCCAACGTGATATGGTTTAGTCCTCCGATCCTCCGATCGCTAATGTTCTCGGGTGGTTGGAGAGCCTTTAGTTTGTTCATCTCCCATCATTGCGGCTTCTCTTTGAACTGATCGTCCGATCCTATAGCTATTCTGCTTGCCGATGGTTTGTTTTGGTTTTCACTGATATGTTTTATTTGTCGTGGAAGTCGTAATTCTTTTGTCTTCCACTGTTGCGGCTCCATAATGCACTAACCATCCGAATTATAGAGTTTACAACCACCGATTTTCTATTTTGACTATGGAACCCTTAATCGATGCAGTTTCCGCCATTGTGGCATTTTAGTGAACTAATCACCCGACATTTATGTCGTTCCATTCGTTGACAAGGAGATTTTTTTTGCCCTATGCTATAGTATTTAGTCTTTCTGACGCTGATAGACTTAGT
Source organism: Pseudotsuga menziesii (assembly GCA_001517045.1). Lineage (NCBI taxonomy): Eukaryota > Viridiplantae > Streptophyta > Pinopsida > Pinales > Pinaceae > Pseudotsuga > Pseudotsuga menziesii. The sequence goes on from LPNX010141500.1 coordinate 194,606, forward strand.
AGTCTCGCAGAACTTGTTGTCTGTATGAATCCCACCATTGTGACTATGAATAAGACTATCTTCTTGATGCTTTACTGATTTTTCCCACCGGTGAGGGTTTTTCCCTCCTGTTATGTGTGTGTTTTTACCCTATCTTATGGATGGTCGAGGTTTCATATTCTTATCATTTTAAGGTGTTCGCGACGAGAGCGCAGTATAGGGCCTCATTTTGTTGATCATTTTTATTGTTAGTATGGTTTACGTTTGTTGAAAAGATGCAGTCCGAATTAATGATGAATTTTTGTTTTAACTGCAGACGGACTTAGAAGATTCTTCAGACCTTAGTTTGATGATCACTGCTGCAAAGAAGACATAGCTGAAGGACAAAGCAGAAGGGAGTTGGATGAAGAAAGGAAAAGTAAGAAGCAGAGGTGTTGCTAAAAAAAAAGAGAGTGAAGATCTGAGAACAATAATATTTTAAAAGGACCAATGGATTACTAAGCAGAATTGATAGCAGCAGAGGACCGGGCTTGGAAATGGATCATCAGTTACCAAGCCGGTCTCTTTTTACAAAGTGCTTGTAAAGATTAATCTAAAATGTAACATATTGTATGAATCATGAGCTTTCACAGAGGACAAAATTGTAAGATTAAAGGGTTGGGGAAACCCCAAAGGTCTCCTGGGGGGCCAACCGAAAGGTTTTGTTGTTTGTATAAATATAGGAGAATTAGAGGGAATAGGGGACTTTTTTCTAGACAAATTTGTGAGAATATGATGTAAGAAGAACTATTTCCTTTTGCGTAAAGAAATTACAAGTTTCGTGTTGGAGAAATCTTTGTGGAATTTTTCAAATCCTATGCCATGGATTTGTTGAATGTGAACTATTTCATTTCCAATCTTGTGTCCATGAACTGTGATATCATTCTAACTCTTTGAATCTATGTTCTTGTACAAATGCTCTCTATTTTATTCTATGAATTTTCCACTATGAGTAATGAATGTTGTTCATAAACAATTGGCTATCTGGTTGTTCAAATATCTTTAAATGTTCATGTGTTATGAAAGAAGTATCAGCTATCTGTGATTTTTCTTAATGCATGCGCAAAACACATTACTCATTAATGAATGATAATATTGCTCCCTAGGGATAGGTTAGATAGTTATTTTTAGTTTTATTGCTGTGTGTGATTTATATGCGAGAGAGTTTAAGATGAGAGGTAAGAACCTGTGCATCACATTGTGACCGCTCCGCGTATTCTCTATCAATCTGCATTAGTAGATAGGAACTTGCATCTCATAATTTAATATAAAACTAAAACATACATGGTGGACCGGGACGCAACCAGTAAAACCTTTTTATTTTGTTACTTGACCTATGGTAACTGGACCATAAACCGGACGGATTCCCCATACCAAATAGTAATGGGCTGGTTTGGAAAATTTACTGGGGAGAATCCCTTGCTATTGTTGCCTGCGATTTTCCACGCCTCAATAGAAGGAGGGAAGCCAATGGATGGCTGGTAGAGGAAACCCATTTCCTTGAAATTACTCAACCGGTAACAGTCCTGAGATCAGTTTGTTTCCCAATCCAATTCTTGAAGAGAAGGGTAAAGAGCATTTGTATTCTGTCAATAACGAAGTAGTAAATGATTTGAGAAGACATACTAGGGCATATGTGAAAAATATTGGATTATTACGTATTATCCCTTACTTACCCAGAAGAGAATATAAAAATAAAAACCACCCTATATTGGAAGACTCAGTGTTGGTTGGAGATTTGGAAGAACTTGTAGAAGTAGCCTTATAGGAAGTTGTACAGCCTTTGAATCAAGTAGGCCCAGATACACCTTAAGGTTCACCTATTAATACTCCTGTTCATTCACCACCTTACTCTCCACCTAGACTCATGGAAGGCATAAATGCAAACCAGCCACGCAACCCACCTAGGCACCTCCTTTGCATGACTTACCTCAGGCTTTTGAGAAAATACTGCCTAAGTTTGATCCCAGTGAAAATATTTTAGTATATGATCATTTGCAAAGATTCTACTTGGCTATAGAAGGGCTAAGGGATGGAGAACATGAAGATGTAGTTTGCAGATTGTTTCCACATACCCTGAAAGGAGCAACAACCTCATGGTATTTTGCTCTGCCTGCAAACTCAATCCCAGACTGGGACACTTTTGAAAGGATATTCAGAAATAAATATGCAGCCCAAAAAACTCATGCATCTCTAATGAAAGGGTTGTGCACTTTAAAGAAATAAAGAAAAGAGAAAGTGCATAGTTTCACCCAAAGGTTTGCTTCTTATCTTAAGAATTTTTCTGCAACTGATAAGCCTTCTAATAAAGTTATGTTCGAATACTATACTTCAGCTTTAGGTCTTGACTTGGCCATGTTTTCCAAGATGCAAGTCAAACCTATGTTGTCATAAACATATGAAGAGGCGGAGAGAGTAGAAGCTGAAAAAGAGATCATAGAAGATTATCATGAAAAGTTGGAAGAAAAAACTTTTGGTAAGAAAGCCTTATTACTGTCTAATCCTAAGGAGGAGCAATCACATGACTTTGAAGGAATGTTGAAAATGATGCATAAACTATCTAAAAGAATAATAGATTTGGAAAAGGAAAAAGAGGCTCATAAATATTATAAGCCTTACTATAAAAGGAGAGAGGACAACTCTCAATCTAAACCTCCTACACACAGTCCTTCATCAACGAACTTAACAAAGGTGGGTATGGATAAATTTTGAACCTTTCATCAACAACCCCATTCTGAGAAAAAATTCCCTCAATGGATAAATTCAATGACATTAGTAATGAATCAGCTGTTGGATTCTAAACTAACAGAAGCTGATGAGGAGGAGGAAAAGGGTACTAAATCCACAGATAAACAAGAAGATAATTCTCTGCTTTTATGGGACTGTGTCTCACTTTTTGACACAGGAGATGAAAATTCAATAAAACATGAAGAAATATCAGAAACAAATGAAACAACAAGAAGTCAAGGTTTGGTAAGTAAAGACAACTCAATACTTCCAAACATTAAGAAATTTCGGGAGAAGATGAAGAGAATATAGAAGAACAACACAGATGATGAAATACCTAAACTTAACATTAGCAGTTAAGATCTGAAACAAGTCAACATTGAAGACAAAGTGGGTAATGTCAAAGAAGATCTCAAAGCACCTGAAGGACCAGAGGAAGAACTTCCCACCAACAACCAACCTATAGAATAAATTGTTGAAGCAAGTGCGGGAGGTAAGACTAGGTTTAAAACCCCGCCATTCCTCCTAACTATTGAGATTTTAAACCATAATCTGCACATTTGTTTAGTAGACTCAGAATCATCTATCAATGTTATGCCACTTGCAGTCTGTAAAAAGATTAATGGACAACCTAAACCTACTGATTGGCAGGTTACTTAGTTAGACAGAACCAATGTGAAAGTAGTTGAAGAAATGGAAGATGTGTTGATTCGCTTATCTATAAATAAAAATATTGTCAGTACATTGATATTGTAGTAGCAGACATACCTGATGGCTATGGACTTATTTTGAATTGAGACTGGTCACCAAGACTAAATGGGTATTTTGCTTCAGATTCATCACACTTGTAGTTTCCTCAGAAGGGAAGTCCAAACGAGATTAAAATATTAAGAGAGCCCCACATGAAGCACAATGTTACACAATTGGAAGAAAAAAATGAACCAGTGAATTCTGTGTTGGGAAATCATATAATTGAGCTAGAACCGGGAAACTACCAAGCAAAAGAAGCTAGCAGTATATCAGACACCCAGCCTGATCTCCTTCAATTTTCAGGGGCTAATGAGATTGATTGTAAAATAGCAGATGTAGTTTTTGATTTAAGTACAGTAGAATCAGATAATGGTTAGGTATTTTTCATTTTGTAGTCAAGCCTAGCCCCTTAAATTACAAGTTTCCAGATTTATAGGGGTGGGTAGAGGACTGAACAGTTAATGGTTTAGGTCTCAAATTTTATTTTTATTTGTCTTGATTTTTATTTCCTGGATTATCTTGTACATAAATAAATTGATTTCATTGTTTATTTTTTGTTTACTTTACTTATGTTTGTTTTTAGTTTAGATTTTGATTGATTTCAATAAAAAGAGGCAAGCTTTTGGTTGCATGGAGAGCATCTGAATTCTGGATTAACTGAAATCCTTGATTATAAGACTATGTACTATTGTTTTATCTAAAATAATTTCTTCTAGTTTAATAGTGTTCGTGCATGGCTATGAACACATTGAAGTCCTACTTAATCCTTGTAAATAAATCAGGATCAAAAAGTCCGAATACTATTTCGAGGCTCCATCCATCTCACATTTAAAAATGTCCTAGGGAGTGATAGAAAAAGACCCATGGAAAGGAAGCAGGGTAAACAATATATTATATATAAATGATCCCATGCCAAAAAAAATTGAAAGCCAAAAGGTAGATAAGAGTCAAAAAATCCTAAGAAATCAATATGTATCAAAACAAAGTACTAAAGCATATAAGTACAAAATTGCCAAAGTTTTTCTCCCTCCATGAGCTGGAAATCAATACATCTCTCACACAAAAGGACACTATGGATAGAGGAGCCTGAATAAAAAATTCAGAAAGAAAGGCATGCAAGAGGACTCAAATGAGAGGACAAAAGTCCAAAAGCACAAAAAGTGCAAAATGGCATGGGAATGAGGAACAAATGAATATTTATGTTTACCATATGTTACAATCCTATGGTGTCCAAGATGAAAGCTACCCGAAGGCAGAGGTAAAATTGAAACTCATATTCCTTGCCTCAAAAGAGTTATCTTGATTTTGAAATCTTGGTTTCCATTTTCCTAAATTGGACTATCAACAATGGTTAAAAGTACATACATTTTCCATTTGGGAAATCTAGACATCTAGAAGAATTCAACATGTTGGTTTTATTGTTAAACAGTCTGTTACTTAAGGAAGAAATTGTCCAGAGATCTGGGTTCACCAAGTAGTCGCCAATTGTTACAGCTGCAACTATTTCCCAATTTTTTTTTTTAATTTTGGACCCTCCTTTTAAATTTTGTCTTGCTTAGATTTGTTTGGATTGCTGAACTCTGTTGTCTTCTGCTACAAATTTGGATCTTGTGAGGTTGAATTGGGGTAAATTGTTTTCCATTTTTGGGATTTAGAATGACTATATTTTGTTGGACTTGAACTTGAAATTTTGTTTTTCGTTGTCAGAAGTCATTTGAACTGTAAATTGGGGCCATAGTTCTCTACATAGCCGCCGTTGCAGAGATTAAGCAATGAACGTTTCGATGCCCAATTTTATTTTCACCGATGCACCTTTACCTATTTGTTTTGTTTGGACTATAGGAATTTTCTATTTTATCACGATCGGAACATCAGTCTTCTATATCGTTTTCGTTTCGAAGGACAGATAAAGAATGGGCCGATGGTTAGTTTTTCTTTCATCGATTACGTGAATTTATTGTTTCAAAATTTTGCTTGCGATGATCTTTTCTTTTCACACTCAGAGTAGTTTATGACTTTGATCGAAAGCCGTAGTCTATTTGATTCCAGCAATTGTGGCTCCTAAGTGGACTAAGCATTTGACGTGGTTTGTTTTTATTTTCATCGATCATTTGATTTTTTTCATTGTTTTCTATTATTGCAGAACCCTAAGGTTGTATGGCTCACGCCGTTGCAGCTGTGCAGTACACTATCTCTCCGATGGTTAGTTGGTCCATGTGCTGACGCAATACGGTTTAGTCCTTCGAGCCTTTGATCGCTAATGTTCTCAGGTGGTTGTAGAGCCTTTAGTTTGTTCATCACTCACCATTGTAGCTTCTCTTTGAACTGATCACCTGATCCTATAGCTATTCCACTCGTCGATGGTTTGTTTTTGTTTTTGCCGATATGTTTTATTTACCACAGAAGTTGTAGTTCTTTTGTCTTCCATCGTTCCCGCTCCATAATGCACTAACCATTCGACTTATAGAGTTTCCGACCGTCGATGTTTTATGTTGACTATGGAACCCTTAGCCGATGGAGTTTCCGCCATTATGGCATTTTAGTGAACTAATCACCCGGCGTTTATGTCGTTCTGTTCATCGACGAGAAGATTTTTCTGCCCGATGCTATAGTATTTAGTCTTTTCGACGCTGATAGACTTAGTAGTCTCACGGAACTCATTGTCTGTCTCAATCCCACCATTATCGCTGTGAATAAGACTATCTTGCCAATGCTTTAGTGATTTTTCCTGCCGGTGAGGGTTTTTCCCGCCTGTTCTGTGTGTGTTTTTATCCTATCTTATGGGCGGCAGAGGTTTTAGATTTTTATCATTTTAAGGTTTTCGCGATGAGAGCCCAGTATAGGGCCTCATTTTGTTGATTAGTTTTATTGTTAGTATGGTTTACATTTGTTGAAAAGAAGCAATCTGAATTAATAATGAATTTTTTTTTTAACTGCAGACGGACTTAGAAGATTCTTCAGACCTCAGTTTGATGATTACTGTTGCAAAGAAGACATAGCTGAAGGACAAAGCAGAAGGGAGTTGGCTGAAGAAAGAAAAAGTAATAAGCAGAGGTGTTGCTAAAAAAGAAGAGATTGAAGATTTGAGAACAACAGGATTTTAAAAGAACCAATGGATTACTAAGCATAATTGATAGCAGCAGAGGACCGGGCTTGGAAATGGCTCATCAGTTACCAAGCTGGTACCTTTTTACAAAGTGCTTGTAAGTCTTAATCTAAAATGTAACGTATTGTACGAATCATTAGCACTCACAAAGGACAAAATTGTAATATTAAACAATTGGAGGAACCCCAAAGGTCACCCAGGGGGGCAACTCAAAGGTTTTGTTGTGTGTATAAATATAGGAGAATTAGAGGGAATATGGGACTTTTTCCCAGACAAATTTGTGAGAATATGATGCAAGAAGAACTATTTCCTTTTGCATAAAGAAAATACAAGTTTCTTGTTGGAGAAATCTTTATGGAATTTTTCAAATGTTGTGCCATGGATTTGCTGAATGTGGACTATTTCATTTTCAGTCTTGTGTCCATGAACTCTAAGATCATTATAACTCTTTGAACCTATGTTCTTGTATGAATTCTCTCTAGTTTATTATATGAATTTTCCACTATGAGTAATGAATGCTGCTCATAAGCAATCGGTTAGCTGGATGTTCAAATATCTTTAAATGTTCATGTGTTTTGAAAGAAGTATCAGCTATCTGTGATTTTTCTTAATGCATGCACAAAACAAATTACTCATTAATGAATGATAATGTTGCTCCCTAGGGATACGTTAGATAGTTAGTTTTAGTTTTCCTACTGTGTGTGATTTATATGAGAGAGAGTTTAAGATGAAAGGTAAGAACCTATGCATCACATTGTGTTCACTCCTCGTATTCTCTATCAATCTTCATTCTTAGATAGACACTTGCATCTCATACTTTAATATAAAACTAAAACATACACGGTGGACCGAGTCGCAACTGATAAAACCTTTTTATTTTGTTACTTGACCTACGGTAGCCGTATCGTAAACCGGATGGATCCCCCATACCGAACCATAATGGGCTAGTTGGGAACATTTACGGGGGAGAATCCCTTGCTGTTGTTGCCTGCGATTTTCTAGGCCTCAACAGGACCAGAAATCTTCCTTGGCTCCATGAATTGAAGGTCCATAAAAACTTCTAATCCATAGTATTGCATGACTGTCTAAACATTCTAGTTCCACAAATGATTTTCTATTGCTAAGATAAATTTAACGTGACTTTTGTCCCACAAGGTTAACATGCCTCCTAAATCTCCTTGAGCGTTAACTGATTTCCCATCTCCATTATTCCAAAACTTATTTAAGATGGAGAGACTGTCTTCCTCTTGCATTTATGTCTCCATGATTTTGAGGATGGAGATATTTTCTGAGACTTTGAATATTTTAATGGCTTTCACCTTTTGATTTCCTCCTAGGCCTCTGCAATTCCAAGATACTAGCTTCATTATTTCGTAGTTATTGGGGGTGCTACATTGAAAGTTAGGATTCGACCAAGTGATTTAAGTTCGACTACTTCCCTGACACATTTTACCTTGTTGTTTCTTGATCCACGAGGAATTCGTTGGGTTTTTTTTCTTTTTTTATTAGGGGTTCTACTTCTTCCTCTTTGCTTTCTGAAGTGTCCTCCATCCGAGACTTTTCTCTAGATCTCATTACTGATCCTACCAAGTTTTGAGAAGACTCTGGCTTGACTTTGACAAAGGGTTTAAAAGGAAGAGTTGGCTCATAACCTTGACATATTTCTTCCAAAATTTTCCATTTTCCTTATTTTCCTATTGGATGTCTTCCTTGTCTAGTATGGTTACTTCTGCTTGATCCCGAACCTCTATGCCCAACTTTTGAAATCAGTTTTCTGGATATTTCTTCTTTTTTGTTGTAGAGTTTGTGTGCATTGTGCTTTCTTTTTTTTCTTTTCTCTGACTAAATTCGTTCCATTCTTCTCTTGGGATCTCTCCTTATTCTAATTGGACTTTCTTTTCACATGATTTTGTAAAATTCTCATATTCGTGACAAACCTTGCATTTGAAGGGTATTTTCTCGTAATCTACAGTTTGAAGATAATTCCAACCTTCCATGTTAAGATTGATGGCTTCAATTAGGCCTTTTTCCAGATTGATTAAATCTCTATCGTCTTTTTTTTCAAAGAGAAAAATGAAGAACCAAATTTTGTTGTATTTCTCCATGAATCAGAGGTCACTATTTTTTATTCAACCATATTTCAATAGAGCGAGGGGAAGGCTAGAGAACTATAAAATGACCAAGCAAAGCTCTTTTGTGGATCGAAACAGCTTTATATTTGGATGCCAAAGAGGATAGGTTCACGTCCAACACTTCAGCTCTTTTGAAAAATCGAGAGTCACCTAGAGGAGGTTTAATAGGAGGTTGAGAGGCTATGATCCTTTGAAAACCATCCACAAGGCCAACACACCAGTCATCCGATGCAGGGTCTAGCGGATCCATGATGAATGGGAGCAACGACACTACGATTATGGTTGAAAACCCTACCACAATCAAACCCTAGCACATAGCTCATTTTTAAGTCTTTCGAGAGAGAATTTCCTCATTACAATGGTAATTTTACCTATGAACCCTTAGTCCAATTATTATGCACATAAGTTACTCTCGAATGAAAACCCCATCTATAACAAAAGGAGCATGATATAAAAGAATTTACCGAAATTATCAACCAAAGATATTAATACACTCTAAAATGACAAATAGCCTCCGGTGTAACATCTATGTGAATTCTATTGCCTCCAAAGAATTTATTTAACATTAACATTGATGTTAAGAAACATTAATATGAAATATAATATTTCCTAATAAAAATATAATAATATGACTATTATTAAACATTTTCATAATGACATAACTATATTATCGATTATTAATGTTTTTAATATTAATTAAGCTTAGTTATTACCAACATAGGTCCATCTTAAATTCAGATATACCAAACCTAGAGGCATCCATGTTAAATTCAGAATAAATTTCTATATCCCAAGGTTGATGAGATGTGTCACATTTATCACACCATGTCCATTCAAAAGAGTAAAATTATATTAGCATATATCCATATTAACTTTCCATAGATCCATCTTAGCTCTGGCTCTATCAAGATCCCATGGGAATCAAATATCTTGAGGTTCAAAGCTATTTTAGAGTCTTAAACTTGAAGTGTTTGCACCTCAAGTGAAGCTGACATGAAATTATCATTTTAATTACTTTTTATTTTGTGTAGTGTTACCTTACATATGTGAGAACATATTCCCCATACTATCCTGTAGAGAACCTCTACTTGTATCAATTTGTAACACGCTAAACAAATGAAAAATATTATTCTTTTAATATTTTATTTATTTTTAATATTTTTATTAGATGTAATGAATTATTTTTATTTAATCAATTAAAAATACCGAGAGGAATGAGAACTAAAATAGTTGTTCAATAGTGTTTGTTGACCCACAAGGGGAAAATACAAGTGGCAAAAGTTGTTGAGTAAGAAATCAAGTGATGCAGGAGGCATCCACCCAAAAATGAGGTCAAGACTCCTTGTGGAGTACTAAAGAGAAGAAGGCTCATAATTGACAAAGTCCTAGGAAAAATACTATATGATAGCATGTCCATTTAGAAAGCAAGAGGATAGGGATGGATGAGGAATTGATTTGTTAATGCAAGAGATGGCGCATTTAATGGATTTTATCTTTGTTGTTCAAGAATCACACTCGTGGGTTTTGGAGGAAGTGAGACTTGGATACTCTAACAGTTGGTTGGGAGGAACGACTATTTTAGTTATCTTTTCTTGGTAGTGGTGTCAAGCTCCCTAATGTATTTTCTTATTTGTTTTAATCTTATTAAACTAAAATTCAAGTTTATATATGAATCATAATTACACTTTACTATAAATGGTACAATCCAACTATTCTTATTATCTTTCCTATATTATGTTATGATTTAATGTAAACTGATCTTGATTAGCCAAGAAATCGTAGATACATGGTCTTAGTATATTTTAATGAATATCTGTTTGGGAATCCATATCTGAATAAGAGTTTTGAATAAGAATGGTTGTAATTTTAGTTTAATTAGGAAATCTGAACGAAAAGCCATTATATATATGGTTAAATTTTTTAATTTCTTCCTACATATGTCCTATAAACATATTTTAAATGTATTCGTTCAACTAATCTTTCCCTAGAAGTATATGTCTTCTTATAGAGTTTATCAATGTCCTATAAACTATTTAAAATTAAAACGTATTTAAATTAAAACCTTGTTTTAGAGTTCTTATGGCCTCGTTAGGTTCCTTAAAGTATATAAATTACGATGACATTATAGAAAGTAAATTCCATTGTATAAACAGTAAACAATTTATAAAGAATGCACACTGTCGCTTATAAATTTCTAGGATAAACATAGTAGATCTGAGATTTTTTTCCTTCCCAACATCCAAGCAATAAGTTACATAAATAAATCTCTAAGTTCATAAGAGTAAAGTTTAAATTTATCTCATATAAACCCCAAATCATCCAAACACAGATCGAGACCTGCTATGATCACATTAATAAATATATAAAATAAAAACCATAACATCCAAATCTGATTACTAAATCAAATAGCTAACTGTTATATGACTGAATTCATATGGAAATCCCATTATACTAAATCAAGTGTTAGACTCATTATAAATATGTTACAATAACTCACAGATCTAGTTAATAAATACACAATCAGATCTAGCAGGAACTAAACAAATAAGTTTAATACAATCATTAAATATAAACACACACAATATCTTATCACGGGTATCCAAACCGTGTGCCTTGTCACTTTTCCCAAATTATTTACAAGTCAACAGAATATCAAAGGATAATATCTAGGTGAAACTCATGAAAAAAAATGCCAATGGATAAACAATATGTGATTGTAAGTCCATAAATCGAATCCATCGTTTTTAATAAACCCAAAACGTATACATTTTAATGAATAGTATAACACTGCAAACAAAAGAGAGGTTGTGAATCCTTTTTTGTAGGACCAGGACCCATAAGGGTTTAATAAATACACAGTCCCAACTTATCTTTCAATAGTGGAAAAATCTCTATTCCTACACGGTCCGCGAACCTAGGGAATAACCATTGCACCATAAATATTAAATTAAACATTACCTCTTGGTTGTTGGTGAACCATTGATGTAGACTGAGTAGCATCCACGCTGGGAGGTTACATGCAAAATCAAACAAACTGAGTAGTGTCACTGGATTGCTAAGAAAATATTGGTTTGGATAATGTTTAAACATAGTAGGGTTTTATCATCACCTTTGGAATTTAAAGTAACATGCCTGAGAGGAGGTGACCTTGTCACTACTCTCATCGGTCATCTCATAACCTACATAATACAAAACACAGTTAAAATCTTTTCATAATTTTTGAAAACTATGAAAGGAATGATGAGAACAGAGATTAAAACCTTACCTTATACAAATGCAGAGAGGTCCATGGGTCGGATCCTCCTTGACTCCCTTATAACTCCTCTTTTTTCAAATGATGAAGCAAACCTAAGACAGATAATTTCTTATGCCTTTATTCTAAAACAAAATTTGAAACTAAGTGGTACCAAACCAAGAATTTTTTCAAACTTGGTAAAGGGGGTGGAAGGCTTGACGAATGTTTATTCTTCTTCTTCTCCATAATAAATTAGCAAGGACGAGACCATTTGGATGCCATTAACACTGATAAAAACCTCAAGTATACATCCCAACACAAGAAATAACATTTATTAGAGAAACTTGGAAGACACATGATGAAGACGTGCAAGAAACCATGAAATGGCCAAGATTTTCCTCTAAGAACAGTTACATAGCAACTAGCATGAGAATGAAAACCCTAGACATAGTAATAACCACGATAAACCCCTGTCAAAACACTCGCTACCGATAGTGAAATATGGAGGGCTGAGATGCATCTTCAACACACATATTAACTTTCCATTAAACTCATAGCTGCATTGTCAACTCGCATCTAGGGCAGAGTTAATGTCCCAAGCAAAAGAATACAATGCATGTGTGGCATTCACCTTGTATATCTCAGTAAGATTATGGGTCAAACTATATTATAACATAAACAATGTTTTATGCTAAGGTGTGAGAGGGATCATGACTATGGCTTTTAACACGGTAGTCCCCAAACCTTATTTCATCACCGAACCTTTAAACCATGCTTGCTCTAAGACACTTTTTCTTTAACCTCTTGCTGTGTTTGGGACTAGGTTTTAGTTGCTAGGACTAAGCCATAGCCTTTAGGTTTATAATCGATCGGAAAAAAAATTCTTACCCTAAGTCTAAAAAACAATAACAACATCAGCTTAAGGTGTGGTGTTAGGGTTGTCGCCACCTGTATGTAAACGCCATATGAAGTATAACCTTCTGTTGGCAGCCAGCAAGAACCTCTTCATTTTTTTTTGACAAAATGGAGAGAGATCAGCTCTTTATGTGATTTATCAATTTAAAAATTATGAAAGAGCACCTTCAGAATCTTTGATTCTGAAGGTACTCTCAATCAAAGAAATTGATTTAATGATGTTAGAGCTGAAAGAAATTTGATCATAAAACTTGGCTTTTAACTGTCAGATAAGTTTCGTAAATTTTCATTAAGTTATTGAAATCATCAA
>LPNX010141500.1:210219-236717 GCA_001517045.1 Pseudotsuga menziesii
TTTAGAAAATCAGGCCAACACCTTCCCATTCAATGAAGAATCAAGTAGAAGTTATTTTACACATAATGACCGATATTTCAGGCTACGACCAGATTTTACATGTTATGACAATTTACTGAGATAAAGGAATAAAAGAAAAACAAATTACCTTTGAATTTATAGGTTTGTGATAGAAGAGTATCATAGAATTGTTACAACACTTGTGCTGAACAATCCCAACACTAAAACTGATAAAACCAGAAAACTAACTTTATCCTATTGTGGTTTGATTCTCTTACAAAAATAAAGAGAAGAATAAATTTGTTTTTGTAGCAAATTATGGTAGGTATGAATGTCTGTGGAAGAGGAATCTCAACCTAGGAATCTAGTGAACAATGAATAGGGTAATCTAAAGGACGGTGAAATATGGGTAAATATTAATGAAAATCGAACTAACAACCCATATCAATTACAACAATCTGTTAAAGAATTAATAGAATAATTAAAAAGAGTTAAAGAAGATAACGAACACATTCTGAAGGAAAGATAAGAGTTAAATAATATTCTTCTTTCTAAACTACATATTAATGAAAGAGAGAAAAATAAAGAACCTGCAATTAACATCACAAAATATATACCTTACAAACATAAGGGAAGGATACTGGATTTCTCCAAACATGAGACTGAATTTTCAAGTGAAGAATTAGCCAAGCACAATACAGAAAAACGTAAGGATTCAGTGAAAGTAGTGACAGTAATCAAAATAAAAATAAAGAAAAACATTATGAATAAATTTCCATTGAATTCAAAAAGATCAGACCTCCTTTGTTTAATGGAGAGATCGAGAAAGGGGAAGAAGTCAAAAATTGGTTATCGGGAATGAATAAATATCTCCATATTTATAACTATCCCGATGAATTAAATGAAAAAATTCCCATCTATAGTTTTACTAGAAAATAAGATATTTGGTGGCAAGACATAAGAAAAAGAAAAATGTATAAAAGAATGTTATGTAACATGGAAAACGTTTAAGAAACATATTAAATGAAATTATCTTTCACGACAGTACTGCGAAGAAAAGGATAAATAATTTTGCGAATTAAGGTTAGGTTTTATGACCATGAAAGAACTTTGTAGTAAATTCTAAAGATTACTTCATTGTGTACCTTATATAATAGACAAAAAACCAAAAATACAACACTTTCTCATATGTTTGTCGCTTATGGTTAAAGAGAGCATTGAGTACGACAATTTGTAAACTATGGAAGAGCCAATGAGAAAGGAAAACTTCTGTTATGATCATAATAAAGAATAAAATAAAAAATATACCTAACTGGAAAACTAAAATACGTTACAACTTTGAACAAAAAAAGAATAATAATAAGTTATATAAGAACACCAGGAATAACTACCGGGTATCTCAAGGGAATAATTATAAATATTTAAACCAATGAATCATGTAGCAAAAGAAAGAGAACCACCCGCTACCTTTAATAAAAACACTGGGAACAGCTAAAATGTTGGCAATGTGGCAAGCCACGTTAGTTTAAAGACTTCCCAGAAGAAATAATTTTTTTAATAATTTTCTGTCAATCCATGAAGCTGATACAATTGGGGATATGGAGAGAAGCATGCCAAGAATCAGTGTCGCATTGGAGAACTGACAAGCATACCATCAAACTTCAATGGTCGAAATCGAAGGTATGATAAAAGGCCAACCCATATCTATACTAATTGATCCAAGTGCAATTTTAATTTATGTATCACCTAGGATTGTAGAGTTATGTAAATTACAACAAGATAAGTTTGAAAAATATTCGTTGGTACAACTATCCACAAACAACAAATGGAAGGTCACTAATGTTAAAAAATGTGAAATTATGATGAATGAAATGAATACCCATGTTGATTTAAATATCTTACCATTATGATATTATGTTTTGCTGATAGGAATGGACTTGTTCAAAAAACATTGGGTTATGTTAAACTACTACGATAAAACTTTTGCATGTATGGATGATGATGTACATACAACTAATGTAAAAGGAATTCCTAGAAGCATTACCATCAGAAAAATCTCTTCCTTGCAAATAAAAATATATGTACATAAGGGATGCAAGGTTTTTTAGTCCATGTAATGACAAGGATAAAGATAATGAACGTAAAATAGAGGATATATTGATCTTAAAACATTTTAAAGACATATTTCTGAAAGAAGTTCCTAGACTACCTCTAAAAATGGACATAGACTTTACGATTGATCTAGTACCTATACTTGTACTAGCATCGAAAGCTTCCTATCAGATGAATATAATAGAACTTACTAAAATTAAATTACAATTGCAATAACTAATTGATAAAAAGTACATTCGACCTAGTTTGTTCATAAAGAAAAAAGATGGCACTTTAATACTATGCATAGATTATTGATAATTAATAAAGATGACTATTAAAAATTGAGATCATTGTCCTTGGATAGACGATATGTTTGATCGGTTCCAAGTGGAAGCCATCTTCTCCAAAATAAATTTAATATCCATATACCATCAGGTACAGATCATGGATGAAGACATCTTTAAAATGGTTTTTAGAACCTGATATTGTCATTACAAGTTTTTCATAATTCCCTTTGGTTTCACAAACGTGCATGCATCTTTTATGTCTTAATGAATTGTATTTTAATTAAATACTTAGATAAATTATTAGTCGTATTTATCAATGACATATTTATTTACTCCAAGAATAAACAAGAGCACACAGAACATTTAAAAAAAAATTTACAAGTGTTACGAGAAAAATAATTTCTTTCTAAGGTTAGCAAGTGTGGCTTATTCAAATACAAAATCCAGTATCTAGGACATGTGGTTTCTAAAGATCCAAAATATCAGTCAACCCCGTTAAGATTAAGGCTATCCCTAAATGTCATGTTTCAAAAAATGTAACTGACATAAGATCGTTCATGGAGATTACTAGCTATTAGTGGAAATTTATTGAAGGGTTTTATAAGATAGCCTACCCCATAACTTCACTGCAAAAGAAAGGTAAGAAGTTTGATTGGAGCAAAAAAATGTACTAAAAGTTTTAATAAACTAAAAAACTTGTTAACCACATCTCCTATCTTAAAAAGTGTTTATCCTTTTAAGGATTTCATCGTATGCACTGACGTATGTAAAGAAGGATTAGGCGGGGTGTTAATTCAAGAAAACTATGTCATGGCCTATGAGTCTAGGAGTTTAAAAGAACATGAGAAGAATTATGCTACTCATGACCATAGGAAGTTCACTCAATGAACTTGTTACATATCACGATCATTCGTAGGATATTAAATAATATCCTTAATTTCACTAAATATTGGAAAATGCCTCCTGAACTTGTATTGTTGAACCCCCCTCCCAATATACCTTTCCAATTAATAAAACCCCTAGTTTCACCAAATATTGTAGGTATCCATTTTTATCAACCCATTTTAAATACCCCATTTATATCATTTTACCAAATTGTAACAGACAATTTCTCTAATGCTTCTTAGTACAAGAAAACATGATGCTGAATAAAATAATAGTGTGATGCTAATAATGATCCCACCATGAGTGAAGGGGTGACTGATCAATTTGTAGCATTGGATAGTGGAAGATCCAACGAAATAGTAACGGGGTAGGAAAAATGCGTAAAAGGTAACCTAGTCTAGAGATCAATGTCGCAAAGAAAGTAAATGACTGATAGTCCAATAGTTATTGCAATGTTTAGAAAATATGAGAATTGTATATGTTTCACACCATAACCTACCAATCTAGAAATTTAAAATCACATAGATACAAGTATAGCCATAGAGAGGTCATGTTTTGTATAAGATTAAGAAATTGAAATCCATAAAAATGAAAAATTGAAACCCTTTCATGGGTGAACTTCCCTACGTTCCTATTAAAACAAACATCGTTGATGTTTGAACCCAAATGAACATAGATAAATTCCTCTCACTTTCCAATAACACCATATGATCATGTGCATAGCTTGGATTTGGGTCCTTCACAAGATGCAATGATTTGACCCCATCTCCTCTATATTTATTATTGAAATCAAGAGAATTAACAACATTTAGTTTCCTTTTCTTGGGTTATACTTATTTATTTTTATCTTTATGAGAGAGGGGAAAATATCCATTGTTAAGTTTGAAGAATTCAATAGTTATAAAGATACAAAGTTGGTGAAACTTATATGATACCATTTCATGATAACGATAACACATAGGGTATGCAAATGAGAATTTAGATTTTCACCTATGTTCATGTCAGTTCCAAGAAAATACTAAAATGCATGCCTTGGATATAAGAATTGAAATTACAATTATGAATGTGTCAAATATAACATGACAATCTAACAACTATTCCTAACCGACAATGTGAGAATACAAAAGGTCAAAATAAATAATTAGTCTAGAAAGATTAATCTAATTTTTCTGGGTTCTAGTAAGACAAAAAATATGGATCTCACTTTTATTGGTTGTCGGAAAGAAATTTTTTATTGAATCTCAATACCCATCCAAACGCCAACCTAAAAAACAATATTCTTAAAAAAATATCTTATAGGTTCAATGATTTGGAAATATAATAACACCCCACGATCTGGAGTTTATTATTTAGTAGCAGTTATGATCGATATGAATCCATCCCATGGTTTGTAGGTATGAATTTACCCCATGATTATGAGTTTATTCCTTGGAAAAAACTATGATTAATATGAATACAAACCATTATTTAAAGGTGTGAATTGAGCCCATGATTTGTAGGTATGAATCCATCCCACAATTTTGAGTTTATTCCTCAGCTTTCCTAAATAAAATAACTCCCAATATGTATATTACTATGTCAAATTCAAAAACACCCATTGACCCCTTAATACAAGGAAATATATTTTTGAGTTTTTTAGGAGTATTCAAACCCCCATATGAATGGACATGATATCATATTTCCTCGGTAGTGAATCCCCCATGCTCATGAATTAGAATTTGCTTCCATCATGCATGCACTAAGAATGTGGCGACACTACCTCATTAGAAGAAGATTCTTACTAGTGTCGGATAACATAAGCCTAAATTACTTGTTTGACCAACAAAACCTTAATGCTAGACAAGCTAGGTGGTTATTATTTTTAAGTGAATATGAATTTAAAATAAAACATATAAAAGGAAAAGAGGATAAGGTTGTGGATGCTTTAAGTCATTACACAAAATTACTGTATGCGAGTAGTAGCTATGAATCAAATTTACAAAATGAAATCTTAAATGCAAAAAAAATTGATAAAGAATATCAAACCCTAAAATAAAATACTAGAGAAAAGAAAAGGAACCAAATACAAAAATATCTTATCCTGAATGGAAGATGGTTATTACTACATAAAGGTAGATTATATATACAAACTTCAGCATGTATTAAACTAACTATTATGGATGAATTACATAAACAAATGTATTCAGGACACCCTCAATACCAGAAAATGATCACTATGATGAGAAAGGACTTCTTTTGGCCTAATATGAAAAAATAAGTAGCAGAATATTTATCACGCTGCATTGAATGTCAACAGGTAAAGGCTGAACACCAACATCCTATAGGATTACTACAGCCACCACCCATTTCAGATTGGAAATGGGAAGTAATCAACATGGATTTCATAACAAGTTTACCTAAAAATTTTAAACAACATGAATCAATCATGGTCATAGTGGATAAATTAAGTAAATAAACTCACTTTATTCTAGTAAAATATACTTATAAGGATGTTAACATTGCTGATATATTTATGAAAGAAATTTCTAGGTTACTGTTACACAGAGGGTCGGCGCACATACAACACTACACCAGAGCGTTGTTCGTGCACATAACACACTGCACAAGAGCGCTATCGGTGGACCTACTACACAACACAAGAGCGTCGTCGGTGCACATACTAGACAACAAAAGAGCATCATCGATGCATATACTACACAATAGAAGGGCGCTATCGATGCAACTACTATACTGCACAAAATCACCATCGACGCACTATATCTCAAGGAAAAGAGCGTTGGTGGACACGACACTTATGAAAATGCAAAACAATATGAACAACGCTCTTTCTACATAACCCAGGTGCATTGGTGGAGAAACAAACATAGTAAAAGCCATATTTCCAATGGGATAAGGGCAGAAGGTCTAGAAGTGATCCAAAGAGCATCAAGAGGATGAAAGACACTCTTCAAATACAAAATACAAAAGAGGGAAGGTCTCTAGAGGCCAGAAAAAGGATTGATAAACATATATGAAATCAAAAACAAAATGAAATCAAATCTATGTACGTCCCAAGTATTGTAAAAAAATTTGTTATCGGATAAATCTACTCATTCAGAATCAGGCCAGATCTCCCTATGTTAGTTTTTCAACATTAAGCTAGAATTATTAGGATCTTTAACTGAGAGAATAACAAGCAGAGCAATCAAACACAAGAGACAATGAACGCATTGTTTTTCCTCGGGGAAATCATAAATGGAGAAAACCCCACAACTTCCTCAGAGATAGAATCAGCACCAAAATAGAAAAGCCCAAAACAGTAAGTGATCTCTCGACAGGAGTAACCTTCTTCTTATCTAGCCCCAGTGTCTTCTCCTTCCTTAACTATGCGCTACACTTGAGTGTGTATGTGATGTGTGCTAAATAGAGAAGTCACCTCTCTATTTATACTACTTCTCGACATGACTAAAACCATACTAGGGCCAACTTCACTAAGTGAGTCTAATAACCCTAGTGCCCCAGAACTGCGGGGACTTTAACCCTTAGACAATAGGAGGGTTACCCACAATGGCTTGAGATGACTTGTTTACATTATAGATCCTCCTAATTGGAACATCAGGGCATGACCTCATGACTCAATTACATTATAGACACATCGCAGAATAAATACATAAATGAATACATTCCGAAGTTACGAATACATCAACACTCCCTCTTAACTAGGAAGGTATTCTTTCGACACAATTTTCAGCACTGGTCTTCTTCTATGTATCGACTGGATCATCTCGTCATCTTCATATTCAAGTCTTCTTAGTCTTTGATTCTTCGAGTCTTCGAGTTTTCTTTGTATTCAAGTCATCTTCTTCTTCAAGTCTTCTTAGTCTTCAAGCCTGCATCATCACAACTACTGGATCATTATTTCTGGATCATCATCTCATCTGGATCATCACTCGATCTAGATCATCATCAAGTCTGGATCATCATCACATCTGGATCATTACTTGATCTGGATCATCATCAAGTTTGGATCATCATCACAATTGTATCGTCACTTGATCTAGATCATCATCAAGTCTGGATCATAATCACATCTAGATCATCACTTGATCTGGATCATCATCAAGTCTGGATTATCATCACATGCTATCTCAGAATGGTGCTATCTCGATTCTTCTCATCACAGGAAGTTCTATAGAGTCAATCCTGTAGGCCTACCCTTCATGTAGGTCTTCATTAGTGCTTATATCTGACACTTAACTCAAAATGGCCCACCCAGCTCTTACATCTAACCTCATCTTCTTAAAAAGGCATGCTCAACACTCACATCTGACCTCATCTTGTTAGAAAGGCCCAGCACTCACATCCGACTATGTGTAAACACATCATGCCAGAATGGCTCAGCACTTATATCCGATCATGTGCAAGCAAATCACATCAGAAAGGCTCTGCACTTAGATCCAACCTCATCCTATCAGAAAGGCATAGCACTCACATCTAACCATGTGTAAACACATCGCGCCAGAATGGATCAACACTTATATCTAACCTCATCCTATCAGAAAGGCTCTGCACTTACATTCGACCATGTGTAAACACATTGCATCGAAAGGGAGTGCACTCACATCTGATAATGAAGGAAATAATCCTATCATCACATCAGAATGGTCCCCAGTCCCATACTGAGCTACCTGGTAACTGACCAGGTGCCTCCATTCTCCCAGAGAATGGCAGTTACCCTTACATCTGACCTACTTGTCAGAATGGACAACACTCACATCTGACATGGGAGTAACTTAATCCTTTAGCCATGACAGAATGGTTCATCCCTTACATTTGATCAAGTGGGAGCACATCCCTCTCTCATGTCAAAATGGCTTATCAGTCCTAGACTGAGTTTTCCTGGTAACTGACCAGGCACCTCCATTCCCAACATGGCAAAAACCCTTATATCTGATAAATTAGGAACCAATCCTCTAGTCGCATCAGAATGGATTAGCACTCATATCTGACATGTAAGGAACGAAATCCTCTCACCATGACAGAATGGCTCAGCCCTTACATATGACCATGGAAGGAACTTAATTCTCTCCCATGTTAGAATGGCTTCACGGACTCATCACTTCTTTTTACGGAGAGAAATTCCTATGGCTTGGGGTACCACAATAGATAGCTTCACTCCAGAAATAAATCATCTCCAATATGCAAGAGAAATCAAATATCTAACACTAAAGGATCAAAACTCGTACCTTATTCCAGACGTTTGAAGAAGATCCTCGTTGAGCTTTCCAACTCTAGCTTGAATTGATAAATTACTTCCTCAACAATCAGTAAACAAGACAAGCATGCTATATATATTGGTGTTATATCTACTCTAGCATATATAATCAACAATGTATAAGCATTTTAAATCATCCATGGATAAAATATTTGTTCAAACATACATTATTGGAAAGGAAAAGATATTTCTATTAATATAAAATTAGAGATTACAATGAATACAAGCTCTGTCAGCACATTTGTGAATCAGAGAAACTAAATCCCCCACTTGGGCCTCCACCACCTCAATCCTCCATCTCTCGATAGAAAGCTCACAAGCAAAAGGAAATCTTGGGAAGAACACCAAAGTGCTCCAAGGGACAAAGGGATGCAGACTCAAGCATAAGTTCTGAAAATAATGGACTATAGTTTCTTTGCTCTCAATTCTCACATATTCTTCAATGTATCCAAAGGGTTCCTTATATAGCTCTTCAATAGGGCAATGAAGGGTCGAATCCAAGCGATCTAAAGGCATATGGAATGCCAGGAGACAAGTGAGTCGGATCCATGTCAAGGAAAACTCCAAAAGAATTTGGCACTTTGCACACATCTCGATGTATGTGGTTTTAGGGGTCAAACTCACGTATATATGCGATAAAGGGTTTAAAAGTAGTGTATAGAAAATTAAGCATGTTTTTAGGGATGATCTTGGAAACATAAAGGTATAAAAAAGGTCCATGGGGTCCAAAGGGTCCGCAGAGGGATAGGGGAAGGCCATAGAAGTGTGATTCACCAAGTGTGGTAAAATGAGCTATAACAGATGTCCCCTAATGTGTGAGTTCAGAGGGGTCATATGATGGCCGAAATACATTATAAGTCCATCCCAGAAGTGGAGTGATGAAGAGCCCAATGGAAGACCAACCACCTAATCAGCATAGTACCATGATACAACTCTGCATATAACTGCAAATAGATATAGCAGTCCCGGATACATAATAGTACAATGGCCATGAATAGGTATGATACAAAATATGACATAAGTGGTCATTGCCACGTACAATATACATAGATTAGAATCTCCATGAGGAAGATATACAAAGGATCAAGATCTCCATAATGGCTGAAGATATTCAATGGATCAAGATCTCCATAATGGCTAGAAATGTATGACATATACTGGAATCAAGTCATGGGAGCTGAAATCTCATGAACACTGGCACGATCAAGGAGGTAGAATATAAGAGATGCCACCAATTTGGAATTTCTTCTACACAAACCACTACGAGTACATGTCCTACTATGTGACTAAAGGTTTCAAGGTCGAACATAGTAGTCCATTGTCTGATTACCGGTCATTGATGTATACCGTTAACAGATGGGAGATCACCCACCAATAATGATAATGGGAATCAAGGTACTAGAGTGCAAACTAACAAGTGTGAATAAATGTGTTGAGGTTGAACACTTGAGAGAATCCATCGATCAGGGGACATTGATGTATTCCCAAAGAACTGTTGATGGCGAGAGAACCTGCCACTGATGACTGCAAGTCTCATGTCACTCAAAACTCTAGATTCCAATACCAGAATAAATGATATGAAGTCGATGGGATGAAATCCGCTAGAAGGAGGGCATTAAGGTATCCCCCATAATCCAAAATGAGGTACTCAGCAAAGCTGTATAATGGGAAGGACTTGATCATAAGGTGCACGAACCAGTAACTGTACCAAGAATGGTCAACATGCAAATTCAAGATAACTGAGGAATGGCCGACTCATGTTTCAACTTCCTTCGAACAAGAGCATAATGGAAAATGGTGACTGAATGTAGGAAGCATAGACTTAATATACAAAACTGGGACATCTCTGCGACACAGGAGGCATCGATAGAGGCTCCATAGGGACTGGAATATTAACCAGTCAGTGGAGATAAACTCAGAGAAATGAGTACAGATCCTAAATTCAAAATATAAACCCAACCAATGGATGTGATATACAGTGCTCTATTCAAAGCCAATACGACTCAACAAATGCCAAAGATAACATCTTTCCTTGTCTGGATTTTTGGTTTTTAATTTTTTTTTTTGGACTTTTTCGGATATTTAAAAAGCTTGAAAAAGAATAAAATTGCTTTATAGTTACATGCTAGGAGGAGACGAGTGTCATATGGGAAAACAAACTAGTTCCAAGCAGTGGAACATACCTATGCTCAATGCAAGGATACATGTGTAGGATAGCGACACTCGGGGAAAAGTCCCCTCTCGGTAAAATAGGGAATTAAGCTGCAAAGGATATAAAATATGGCTCTACATGGCTAGACATGAGACAAGCTCAGGCTATATGGCTGAAACTCAAAGTCATGGAAGACGGGATAAGGCTCAAGAAGGCAGGAAAATCTCATGATAATGCAATTACAACTTGGCATAAGGGATTCCTGAGGGAAATAGGCCAACAAAAGATCAAGAGGAGTATGAGGCTCTTGTGAAATGTCATGGCAATACTAAAAGGGACTCCCGGACCTAAGAGAGGACTCATAGCATGGGTACCAAATGCAAAAGGGAGCTAACTAGGACACCCATGTATAGGAAAGCTCTACCATTCACATAGGAACACTTCTAACAACAGCATGAAATTTTCGTGATACCATGGAATGGGTTCGTACCTAAGTTTAAGATGGAATGGTCATAAGGCAATGCATAAGTGCAAGCGGATGTGAAATCCTAACCTATATGCCAGTTTAGACATGATACCTATGATAGGAACAAACAGGTTGAAACCTCGGAGAGAGTGTACAAAAACTGAACCCTACATGATAACCATATTAGTCTAAAACAACCCAAAATAGTCAATAAAGAATCCAAACTATAGGGAATAGGGAGGAATGATCTTGACAAATAAATTAAAAGGAAACAGTGCAGTGGACGATGGGACATAAAAAGGAAAATAAAGTGTAGACCCAACGTTCATGTATCCACTACCACCCTCATGAGGGTGACCACTGGTGTAAAGACTAAGAAAAGGGAATAAAAATCCTCCACAAATGGAGTAGAGGATGGAATATGACAATTCCCAAATCTATGAGCACAGTAAGGGGCTATGATTCCCCCAAGTCTAACACCAAGGTCCATACTAGGACCAAGGACGGGTGATAGAATACCAGGCATGCCAAAAATAAAAATACCCAAACTCAAGAGAGCATAAATATACTCAAGTAACGACGATCCCAAATGCCAACTAGCGCACAAAGAGCACACTCCTAAGAAAATCTACAGCCAAAATACAAGCAAACCAAGGGCAGGATATGTGAGCTCCCGAATGTAGTAGGTATGTCTCGCCTAGGAGAGGCTCGAAACTCCCATACACTACAAGTGGAGGTATGTAACCAATTATAGCAGCCCTCAGCTTCAACGCAT
The DNA here is from genome assembly GCA_001517045.1 of Pseudotsuga menziesii. Classification (NCBI taxonomy): domain Eukaryota; kingdom Viridiplantae; phylum Streptophyta; class Pinopsida; order Pinales; family Pinaceae; genus Pseudotsuga; species Pseudotsuga menziesii. Next base: position 222,133 of record LPNX010141500.1, read on the forward strand.
AAAGCGACTGTGTTGTCCGACCCCAACCTAGCCAGGACACCTACAGAATAACCTTTGCAAGTACCCCCTCAATAACCTATGTAAGGAAACTAAGGTCACCCCAATATAACCAATGCTCAAGCAGAAAGTCGTAGGCGGGATCGACCGTATGGGAAGGGTAGCAAATCTCGAAACTCTCGAAAGAGCCCCCAAACACGAATACAATCCTGGAAATATCTTCGATGCTACTTAGTTACAACCAAGGGTCATCCCAATCATAACCACTCACACTACCTCGTGGTTAACTCCCTTGTAAGAGGAGAATCCTGAGAAACACTAATTACACCAAGAAATTTCACACTCTCACCTGGACAGACACATACATGTTTCATTTAGTGGTCTTCGAGAATTTACTCACAATGGACTATTCCAAGACCCTAAAACCTAATCTTGTCGGTGTACCCTATCAAAGAAAATAGTGTAATCCATTTTAATTAAGCATTGATTTTAATTGGTTGTGATTACTCAAAGGGAAATGGCCGTGCAACTAGTGATATGAACACTCAGCAGTGAAAACAGTGCACACCATAACAAACAATGCTAAGTGCAATCTTTGTCAAATGAAAAATAGGGTATGCCACTACATGAGATGCATAAATATATATTCCTTTCCGAATGACAATGCAATCCTTCCTATATGAAATCCTAAAAACAACTCTCATCCAAGCAATCCAATGCAAGTACCTCCTCAAATCCATATGCAAAAAATGCAACTACCTTGTACTTTTCAATATAAAAGAATGAAAAATGCAATAAAAGTCATCTAAAACTCTCAGTATTTGCAAGTATAAAACACAAGCCTAGCAAGACACTGAGACAAAAAAGAGTCATGCACTAATGGAAAAACAAAAAGGATAAATGACAAAAACTTCTTTCAAAGAAAAATCAATGAAAAAGCGGTCTCTGGTCACAAAAGAAGCATCCAGTAGACAACATCAGACCCAAGGAATACCCAACCACACTCACAACCCACCCAAGAACTTCCCACAACATCAAACTCACTAAAAGGGAGGATGTAGACGACTGTTCAAAGAATAGTTGCATATATACGTGACTTTTGGCCAAAAACCTGCGTATACAAAGAAGACAGTGGTAAAAAACAGGCCAAGGGTCAAACCAATAAAGTAGAGTGTCAATGGATGAGCATACTATAAAATAAAACATAGAAACAAGGAGAAACAAAGAGCAAGTCAAGAATATCAATCCCATTGTGCCCTCAAACCCCAACGAAGAACAAGGAACGTCCCCAGCGAAGTCGCCAATTCTGTTACGGAAAGAAATTCCTATGGCTTGGGGTACCACAATAGACAGCTTGACTCTAGAAATCAATCCTTTCCAATATGCAAGAGAAATCAAATATCTAACACTAAAGGATCAAAACTCGTACCTTATTCTGGACATTTGAAGTAGATCCCCATTGAGCTTTCCAACTCCAGCTTAAATTGATAAATTACTTCCTCAATAATCAGTAAACAAGACAAGCATGCTATATATATTGGCGTTATATCTACTCTAGCATATATAATCAACAACGTATAAGCATTTGAAATCATCCATGGATAAAATATTCATTCAAACATACATTATTGGACAGGAAAAGATATTTCAATTAATATCAAATTAGAGATTACAATGAATACAACCTCTGTCGACACGTCTGTGAATCAGAGAAACTAAATCCCCCACTTGGGCCTCCACCACCTCAATCCTCCATCTCTCGATAGCAAGCTCACAAGCAAAATGCAAGCTTGGGAATAACACTAAAGTGCTCCAAGGGTCAAACGGATGAAGACTCAAGCATAATTTCCATCAACAATGGACTATAGTTTCTTTGCTCTCAATTCTCACATATTCTTCAATGTATCCAAAGGGTTCCTTATATATCTCTTCAATGTGGCAATGAAGGGTCGAATCCGAGTGATCTCAAGGAATATGCAAGGCCATGAGACAAGTGAGTCGGATCCATGTCAATGAAAACTACAAAAGAATTTGGCCTTTTCCACACAACCTGATGTACATGGTTTTAGGGGTCAAACCCACGTATATACGCGATAAAGGGTTTAAAAGTCGCATATAGAAAATTAAGCATGTTTTTAGGGATGATCTTAGAAACATCGAAGGTATAAAAAAGGTCCATGGGGTCCAAAGAGTCTACAGAGGGACAGGGGAAGGCCATACAAGTGTGATTCACCAGGTGTGGTAAAATCAGCTATAACACTTCCCTTTGGAGGGAACCTCAATCTGGAGAACACCAAGATTCTCCCTGAAGTACTCAAACTTCACCCTAGCCAATGGATTCATCAACACATCAGCTATCTAATCATCTGTCACAACATACTGGAGCTTCACTCCTCCCCTCTACACCATATCCCTGATATAGTGATACTTGATCTCGATATGCTTCAACTTGTCATGGAAAATTGGATTCTCTGACAACTTCAAGCAACTCTGGTTGTCACAATGTATACAAGTAGCATCCAAATGGAGATCAAATAAATTAGACAGTAGCTTCCTCAGCCATACTACCTCACAACTAGCTGAACAAGCTGCAACATACTCTGCTTCAGCTGTACTCAGTGCCACATAGGATTGCTTCCTTCTAAACCAAGAGATCACACATGATCCCATACTGAAGCAACACCCTGAAGTGCTATTCCTATCGATGGCACTTCCTGACCAATATGAATCAACATAACCCTCCAGGTTAATCTTTTTATTTGCCTCGTACTTGAGCCCATAATCAACTGTACCCCTCAGGTAGCTCAGAATATGCTTTACAGCAATCAAGTGAACATTTCTCAGATCTATCATGAATTGGCTTAAGGTGTTCATATCAAAGCCAATGTCTGGTGTTGTGTTTGCCAGGTACATCAAGGACCCAATCATCTAAAAATACATCGTAGCATCAACCAACTCTGATGAAGCATCACTCAAAAGATTTAGGTTTGATGCCATAGGTGTGGCCATGGATTTGCAGTCCATCATCCCAAACCTCTTTAGGATCTCTACTGCATACTTCCCTTGTCCAAGGGAGATTCCATTTACACTCTGCCATACCTCCATGCCTAGAAAATAATGCATCATACCCAAGTCCTTCATTTTGAACTCAAAAGCAAGCTTTCTCTTCATATCATCAATCAAACCATCCATACCTGTCACAAATAGATCATCTACATATAGTAGGAGCATCAATGGGTTGCCATATTCAACCTTGTAGTACAGGTTGGAATCTGCTTTACTCTTGGTAAAGCCCAAACTAGATAGAAAGTTGTCAATTCTGCTGTACCATGTCTTGGGTGCCTATTTCAAACCATACAAGGCTTTCTTCAATCTGCAAACATGAGACTCCATGTCATGTGTCTTAAAACCGAGTGGTTGTTCTACATACACTTCCTCTTCCACTAGACCATTCAAGAAGGCAGTCTTGACATCCATTTGGTGTATCTTCCATTTCATTACTACAGCCAGAGCTAGTATTGATCTGATGGAAGTGTATCTAGCTACAGGTGCAAAGGTTTCTTCATAATCTATTCCTTCTTTCTGGGAGAAACCACGAGCCACAAATCTTTCCTTATATTTTTCAATGCTACCGTGTGTAGGATGCTTGATCTTGTAGATCCATTTGGAAGTTACAAATGACTTCTCTTTTGGTCTTTGAACAACATCGCAAACATCATTATTCATGATCGATTGATATTCTTCTATCATAGCATCCTTCCATTCTTTCCGTTCTGTCGCTTCTTCATAACTAGAAGGTTCTTTATCAATGAAATCACATAGTAAGGCTACATACTCGGAGCAGGATCTGGTCCTCTTTCTTTCTCTTTGATTCTCTTCTAGAACCCCATATCTTTCCACACCTTGGATAATTTCACGCACCCAAGTAGGTTTCCTCTTATGAGGATTCTTCTCTAGAGGTGGATGTACAGGTCTTTTTGGTTCTTCAAATTATCGATCTTCTCCTTGACTTTCTTTGTTCATGGTTGTATCATGAATTCTGGGTGCTTCTACTTCTTTAGGTTCTTCTGTAGGTTTCTTTATGTATTTGTTGTAAGCTATGTCTTCATCAAATGTCACATCCCTGCTGATTTCAATATTCTTGTATCATGGGAAATAGATTCTATAAGCCTTCGAGCTTTCAGAGTATCCCACAAATATACCCTTCTTTCCTGAAGGATCTAATTTTGTTCTCTTCTCTTTTGGAATGTGTATGTAAACAAGACAACCAAATATTCTAAGATGGCTGACTTCTGGTTTCTTATTGTAGAAGACTTATTCAGGAGTCGTGTTCTTGATTACTCTATGTAGAGTATGGTTTTGTACATACACCACTGTTCTGGCAGCTTCCCCTCAAAGATGCATAGGAATATTTTGATCATGAAGCATAGCTCTTGAAACTTCCATGATAGTTTTGTTCGTCCGTTCTACAATCCCATTCCGTTGTGGATTATAAGGAGTGTACAACTCCCTCTTAATCCCTGATTCTTTACATAGCTCTTTGAATTCATTCGAAGTGAATTCTATGCCATTATCTGATCGAAAGGTCTTGATCTTCTTTTTAGTGTGATTCTTGATCAAGGCTTTGAATTCCTTGAACTTGCTGAATACTTCGTCTTTGTTCTTCATGAAGTAAACCCATGTCTTCCTAGAAAATTCATCAATAAATGAAACATAATATGCATACCCACTTAGTGAGCTTGATGACATAGGACCGCATATGTCGGAGTGGATGATTTCCAAGATTCCTTTTGCTTTGCTTTCGCTACTTGTAAATGTCTTCTTTGTGTTCTTTCCTTTCACACATCCTTTGCAGACCCCATCATGTTTTGCTTGTATTTCTGAAAGACCTTCAACAGCTTTGCTTGCAATAGGTAGTGCTCTGTAATGCACATGTGCAAGCCTTCTATGCCAAAGTTCATTTGGATCTACCATGTCATGGACCAAGGCTTGTTCTAGATGACCCTTCAATTTGTACAAACCTCCTTCTTGTTCACCAATCACTATTGCATCATAAGTAGTCTTTCCTTTTGGGCACATGATGAATTCACCATCTATGAATGCAACCCTCATTCCTTTTGCATCTAATGCTGATATGGAGAGAAGGTTCTTCTTGAATCCTGGCACAAAAAATACTTCCCTCATTGTTATAGACTTTCTAGAGTCTATATTATATGAAGATTCCCCGCTACCTTTTATTGGATACTGGTAGTCATCTCCTAGCTTCACCTTGTGAGGTGATTCATGTTCTGAGAGTTTCACAAAGGATTCCTTAAATCCAGTCATATGTTTGGAAGCTCCACTATCTATAATCCAATAATCACTTCCATGAGTAATGTTTCCCATGAGAGTGGAAATCAAAACATATTCATCATCGCTTGAAGAATCTTCACTTTCATATCTGGTTCTCTTTGATGAAGGTTCATCATCCTCTACAGCATGAGCATGATGTCTTCTTTTGTTTCCCTTCTTCTTGTGAGAGCTAATTTTGTTCTTAGGACAATCTCTAGCAAAGTGTATTTTTCCATCACATGTATAACAAATGAACTTAGACTTATCTTTAGGTTTTATAGAGTTATTCCTTTGATGAGAGTACTTACTTCTGTGATGGTTGGATCTGGGTTTCTTGGATTATACTGTGAGAGCTTGATCTTCACTTCCCATCTTCTCTTCTCGAGCTGCTCTCCAAGCTTCTTCTTGAGAACATTCTTCCCACAGTCTACTGAACTTGACTAACTTCTTTCTAGCACAGATCCCTTGAATGAAAGAGTCCCATGCCCTAGGGAGACCATTCAAGGTGGTCATCACAATTTCTGCATTCTCCACCTCTTCATCTACTACTTCTAATTTTTCCTTGATCTGAGAAACCCTTGTGAAGTAAGACTAGATGGTCTCTACATTCTGTATCTTCGCATTCTTCAGTTGATTCCTCAGAGTCATTTTCTGGTTTATATTCTTCCCTTCAAACAATTTGGTAACGGAATCAAACATAGATTTAGGTGTCTTGAGAGAGGACATCTGTTGGATAAGGTGATCCTTGACAGAATCAGCAATGATCCTCTTTGCCATAACCAACTTCTTCTTATGTAAGGCCTTAGCCTTGTCTCCCTCTGGAACTGGAACCTCCTCATTGATGTAGGAGTCCAACTCATTCTCTTCTAGGACTAGGGAGATCCTATACTTTCAAGCTTGGAAGTTATTAGCTCCCTCAAGCTTTCCATAAAGCTTGGTATGATGAGACATCTTAACTAAGAACCTGAAATGGAAATACAAAATATTTAGATCTTACCAGGTCAAGATGTCGTATTTGGATTTGGAGCTGAAATCCTGTAGTACTGGTTCAGGAGCAAATTAGGGTTTTTCTTTTTCAGAGTTTTGTCCAACCAAATGCTTTGAAATTGATCCCTTACTTTGATTTTGGGGAGGATATCAATCCAGGCCTGGGCTCATTGAAAAATTCCTCTTCTGTGAAAAGCCCTAATTTTAGGCAGTAGTGTCGGGTCCAAAACTGAAAAACCTCAGAATTGGATTTTGCTTAGATAGAAAGATGCACCCTAAGGAGGAGATTTATTCCACCTTACTTTTGCTGAAAATATCTGGAGGAAGGTCCACAAACTAGGAATCCCTAGTTCCTGTAGCTACACAATGTCTTCTTCTCAGGTTATCACTGATACCATGTTAGATTTTCAACATCAAGCTAGCATTATTAGGATCTTTAACTGAGAGAATAACAAGCACAACAATAAAAAACAAGAGACAATGAACACAGTGTTTTTCCTCGAGGAAACCATAAATGGAGAAAAATCCGCAACTTCCTTGGAGATAAAATCAACAGCAAAATAGAAAAGCCCAAAACAGTAAGTGATCTCCCGACAGTAATAACCTTCTTCTTATCTAGCCCCAGTGTCTTCTCCTTCCTCAGCTATCCACTACACTTGAGTGTGTATGTGATGTGTGCTAAATAGAGAAGTCACCTCTCTATTTGTACTGCTTCCCGGCATGACTAAAACCCTACTAGGGCCAACTTCACTAAGTGATTCTAATAACCCTAGTGCCCCAAAACTACCAGGAATTTAACCCTTAAACAATAGGAGGGTTTCCCATAATGAATTGACATGACTTGTTTACATTATATATCCTCCCGGTCAGAACATCGGGCCATGACATCATGACTCAATTACATTATAGACACATCCCGGAATAAACATCAGGTTACAAGACATAATATACATAGATGAATACATTTTGAAGTTACAAATACATCAACACCCTAGTCCAAGTGGATCTAGAACAAATCAAATACAGAATACAACCTACTTTCCTTGATCAAATGGAAATGCAAAGTAACAAATATATCACCTACCTAAAATATGCAGATCCTCTTCTCTCTTTGTTGATCCAAGCTCCAAAATCTTCAGCTCTTCAGCTGCAAAACCCTGTCAAGGAAGTGGAAACAAGCAAACAGCATATGCATATCCAAACATATAATTGATCTAAGCTAATACTTAAGGAAGAAAGCTCTAAACATTATTAACACAATAACATTTATAGAAATATATTTTTATTAATGTAATCAAGGAGATACATAGAAATACATGGGAAAGAACATTACAACCTAGCCTCAACGCTGCAATCTTCCATCCAACAATCTAACACAAATCCTCCAAAGCAAGATAGGGATCACGTAGAAATTCCACCAGCATAAGAGTACCATAGTCCTTCCTCCCTTCCAAATGGAGAGAGGGTTTAATTTATAAGGCTAAAGGGATAGAGTAGGTTGAGGATTCGGAGGAGGATTCAAAGGGATATTCCTGATAGGTTAGGAACCAAATGCCACCTCACATAAATGATAGGGATAGACATCCACCTTTGAGAAGGGTATTGAAGCTCCATTTTTTCCCTTCGAAATAACATCGATGCACCTAGAATGAATGGAAAAATTGCCTTTGGTGCACCTAGAGTGAAGGATAAGAGCGTCAGCCTTCCTAGAGAGAGAAAAATGCAGGAAAAAACCTCAATCTCAATCAACTTTAGCAGAGAGAAACATGGGGATGAGGAAAAGGGTTGACACATGGATCAAGAGTGCAAGATTTCGGTGTAACATAATTCCACCCCGAAGAATGAAGTTAGAGGAATGCGATAGGTGAATGCTTTGCAAAGTGAAGAAAAATAAGGAAAGGATGCCGGTTGGAAGCTGCTGCAGTACCACTGACTCAAATCTCATATAAATCATAACATGGATGTCGACCAATACAATGCAGATCCATGGTAGTAGAGACCGACTGAACACAATCATGGCTACTAGACACAAGCGTAGATCCATGATGGATCCATATAAAGGTGGATCCATGTAATATGACTCAAAAAAAAACTCCATTGCAACATAGGTGAAGATATTTGACAACCCAGGCTATTCAATATGAATGCACAACGATACAAATCTAACAATGTGATTACAATGTCTTGACATCAAACATGGTAGAAACCACTTGATTATGAGTCAATGATGTAAACTCTTAACAAGTGCAAGGGAAATCGCCATCGATTTCAATTATTCCCAAGGTATCTCAGTACATACCATCGAATGTGAAAAAAGGACTTGGAGTTGAACACTTGATGAGATCTTTCAATCAAGAGTCAATGATGTAAACTCATGTTGAAAGTGAGGTAACCTACCATTAAGGAATGCAGGCCCAAGGTACTTGACTTGGTTTCTAAGTGCAATTCCTGAATAATTTATTGAAGTTGATAGGAATAGACTCATCGAAGGAGGGCCATTATGAATCCCCCATTATTGACAAGAAACATGATCATAGATGTTTTCGAGTAAACCAGATAACAGAGTGATATACGAGGTTGATTCAAGCATGACCAACATGATAGAAGTTATATTGACTGCAAACAATGAACAAATGACCAAATTTTTCTTGAACATGGGCATGGCATGACTTGGCAGTATTGACACCAGAATGATACCAATCCCCCAATGTAACTGATGGTGAGAGTATTCTTGGACAATTCAAAGGAGTAAGAATACTCTAGGAATTAGCAGGACTCAAAGATAAATGGATTACCCAAGTACTGAAATGTATATGCAAATGAGTGCCATGTTCAAGAGTGACTATGTACTGCCATAACAAAATACAAACTATTTCCTTAATTTCCCCATCATGATTAATGAGTGCCTCTTTGCTTTCTAACGAGCTAGAAAAGGGTAAAAAATGCTCGATATAGTTCATCCTTTAGACAAGTCCAATCTCATATGTTTTACGAACCTAAGAAAAAATGGGTTCATTCAAAAAAAGTGTATGTCATCGTTTAATTTTATGAGTTCAATGGAAGAAAAATCATTTGTCATTTCATGTTTAGAGAGTCTGAAATGACTAAGAAGACTCCAAAAAGTACTTTTTCATAAATAGGCCTAATCGGTCCGAAAAAGAGATAACCTACCACCGATTAGTCAATCATTCTGATACCTTTACAAGTGTGAACGTAACAAGTTTGCTTGGAAATCATTTTGTGTTTTTAAGGAGACTGAAAAGATCTTAAATATAAATCCATTAAAGGATTATTTTTTCATAATCCAATTTTAACGAGCTTGAAAAATAGTAAAACTATACTCGATACCTCTTCACTGATTTTTTAATGAGCACTCTAAAGGTATAAAAGCCACTAGAAAACTTTTCCATGTTTGAATCGAGAGCACAAAAAAGCGATAAAGTAAGCTCAAACCAGTTTTCATGTTTTAACCAGACCACAAAAAATGAAAAGTAATCTCAACACCATCTTACTATTTTTAACGAGCTTGAATATCAGTTAAAAGAATTCTCAAGATCTCTTCTTGATTTTTTAATGAGCTCAGAACAGAAAAGAACTATGCTCAAAATGGCTTCCATCGATGGTGTTGATCAGGAATAAACACCCTTGTAACCTAGGATCTAGGATTACCAACATACTTCTAAAACTTGTAGACAATCAGCTTTAAATTATATAAATGAAATAGGAAGAGATGCTAGACTGACCCAGTTACCGACAATTAGTCCAAGCTTTGTCTTCTCCCGCTCTGCTTCTCTCCAAAGCTTTCAGGGATGCACCTCCTTCACCTGCAAAGAGAAAATTCTCCAAGTAAAATATTATACATGTATATATAATAGGTTAAATAAACAACATATATAGTGCTTAATCAAATATATTCAACAACCATCATACATGAAAGAGACTCAACACAAAGTTGGAAGAAGAATTCTCTTTATTAACAATCAATGAATGAGATAAGTGTACAACCCAATGCCTGAGACAGGGACTCCTCTGCAACCAAAGGATTCTGAGTTCTGCTGCTCCAAAGACTTCTAAAGGTATACCACCAGCATAACTTTGCTCTCCAATATTCATTCTCCTAATGCCCTCCCCAAGGCCTCTATTTATACTTTGGGAAATAGAGCAGTTTTGAAGGTTGAGGAGGTTGAGACAGTTGAGATGGTTAATAAATAAGGCTCAACTAATCTGCATTAGCCATTTTTTGTATTTTTTAATGTCAAATGGATGTGTAGTAGTACCTTATACATTATAATCATCATCTTTGGAGAAATCAGAATTCCAATGGAGAAAAGGTAGTACCTGAAACAAATACATAATAATGTCATATACAAAGTCATATCTGAGGATGCTATGTTCAATATACTATAACACTAGCTCATTTACAATATTTGAGTACATCATATAGTACGGGTACAAGACCACATATATTACAAAAGTGTATTGAAGCCACAATATGCAATAATGATGAGTCTTCAAAGATTTGGAAGCTGTGTAATAGGTACAACATAGTCTTGCGTAACTTATTCCATAGATAGGAAAATAAGGTCTTCATAAACAATCCCAAAGAACAAGTACAATCTAAGCCATGTGAATAGATGTAATTTGAAGTCGAACATGGAGTGGATTCAACAGATTGTCAATCAATAGGTGATAATCGACAATTGAAGCAAAGGAATTCACTAATAACGAGAGTGAATCCTTAGGTACAATCATCAAAACTCTAGGTCTTCGTCATCAGGAAATGCTAATGCAGAACCATACTATGATAAGGAAGGCAATAGATCCTCCAACAGATCACAAGAGTGACTAGTAACTAGGTAAAGGAAGATAGACACAAGTAATAATAGATATGACAATGATGGAATCAGGATATAGATCAGACACAGGGTTAAGTCCATGAACAGTGAGCACGACATAGAGATGACCCAAGACAGCTGTTAACTTTACACATAGAACAACTAGACTTATTTGTCATGTAGGAGACATGATCAGATTCCCCAAATAGAACTGATAAGAGGAGGAGTAAGAAACTCAAAGTAATAACTGAACTAAAAGTGAACACTGAGACATGAGTATCGAAAAAAACAGAGAGTGCTTTGTTCAAGGATGACATGCTACCACTAATTGAGAATCAAAAGAAAACTTCTTCCTTACCTTTCCTATTAAATTTTAACGAGTCCAGGAAAGTCAACTTGGATCTCTCTTCATTTTTTAACAAAATTGAAGAGAAGAGGGAATAATGCTTGATAGTGTCATTGATTCGTGGATTTTATGAGCCTGAACTAGTACATTCTCACTTGGTGTGTTCATGTTTAGAGAGTCTGAAAACTCTGAAGAAGACTCCAGGGGGGTCCTTCTTCATCCAATTTAGTCTCATGAGGCCGGAAAAGTATAAAACATACCACATAAGAACTCTCTTAACTTCCATAGAAGAAAAGGTGAACCTTTTTCATACTTAGTCAGTGAGGTCTGAAAAAGGTTAAATTACCACCTACCCAATGCTCCTTCAAGAGCAACATATAGCTTGAGTTTTACAAGTGTGAAGGAAAGTAAGATCACTCAGAAAGATCCATTTGAGTACAAGAAATGGGGCTTACAACAATAAACTTGATGCTTTGTTCTTAGTGTTTAACGAGCATGACAAAACACAAAGCACACTCAGAATCCTTTTCATGTTTAGGTCCAGAGCACGAAAAAGAGAAAACTAAGCTCATACTAGGAGTTCCTTTTTCATAAATTTAGTCCCTCAGGTCCAAACAAGTGATAAATCTGTACCTGAGAATACTCTTCTCAATTCCAAAGAAAAGAGAGTGATCCTTTCTCGTATTATTCCACATGGTATGAGAAAGAGATAACCTACCACCAATCTGGATGCCCATTCACATATTCTTAATGAGCTTGAATGGACAAGTTAAATCGGTAGTCAAGTCTGTTTTAAGGAGTCAGACCCGGGCCTAAAGAAACTCCATAAGGGTGGGGAGTCCTATAAAGGTATAGCTTGTAAAAAAAGACCGAAATGAGGCTCAATTTTGCGTGAAAAAATAGCTAAAAAGATTCCCTTGTACCTAAGACAGTTTCAGCATGAGTATCGAAAGACAAAATAGGTTCTAAATGACGATACTCATGAGAGGAAAGCCCTATCCATGGAAGAACAATGGTAAAGACAAGGAGCTAATGGTTACAAGTACCATAGTCCGTGGTCAAAATGTTAATTGCTAGGTTTAAGATGGAGTAGGTATAAATGGAAAATGCATGTGAAACGACAAAAAACCATCCTATATGAGCAAAAAACACCTTAAAACAATGATAAACCTATTACAAGGAAAAAATATATGGTATTAGTTTTATAAATCATGAACTATAGGAAAAAAACCCACTTGAAAAATAAATTTTCTATAAATAGTTCAAAACATAAATAAAAACTCACCATTTGGATTTTTAGCCATAAAAGACAAGTTTTCACCTCTACCTTCAATTTCTAGGTGTGGACAATCCGGTGGACCATTTCCAAATCCGCAAGTGTCAGGTAATACTACACTCCATGCTCTTCAATTTGATCCAAGCAATTATCAAAATTAAGCCCAAATTTCATGTTTTTAAGTGTCCTCAACAAAGCAACGCTGTGTACGCGGCTTTGCTTTAGTGAAAGTCACGTACACGCATTTTGTACATGGGTTTCCTGAAAGACAGTCGCGTACAATATGAAACCTGCCCTAATAGACAGTCACGTACACTACGTGAGGTGGAAAAGAAGCATATAGGGTCAAAATTTTGAAATTTTATATGAAACTAAAGGTTTGCAATTGCTTGTTTACCAAGTTGAAAGATGGTGCTTGAGTGGAGGGAGCATGAACATAAAGATATGGATCAAGAAGAAATCCAAGATACCCCCACCGTGAATGTTTTACATTCAAGTGGGTTGTTAAATTTTTTTTGTACCTTACTTATGCGGGCCAATGTCCACCTCTTAGAGTTCCTGATAAATTATTGGGATCATGACTTGGGCATGTTTGACCTTCAAGGTGAGTCCTTGGAGATTACTTCAGAGGATGTTTATTTCATTGCTGGTCTATCATGACGGGGAACTCCAGTAAACTTGGAAGGCACCGACAGAGGTGGTGACCCTCTAAGTGTCTAGAACAATATTGACATATACTGCCCATTAGGCACACAAAAGAGGGGTAGCTGCATCCCTATTGTGCACATATGTGATCTTCCTCTACAGGTATTGACAAGTACTATAGTGAGGGTTGTAGGGTCATCTTCACTTCACCTTGCAACACGGAACCATATGAGACTAGCAGTGGATTGTATGTAGGGGGTCCTATATGACTGGTGCTCGGGAGTGATCCCGATTATGAGGAAATAGCTCTCTAACTATAAGAGAGGCAGGAGGAAGAATTTTGGATATTCTAGCATACTAGTAGCCTTCTTCTTTGAGAGAGTGCTGGGATTGAGCCCTGCAGTACCCTTACCAGTTCGTTCTCCTCGTTAGCCTAGGCTGAGTAGATGGGGACATATCTTCCTCCTCCAAGGAGGTGGTGGCTCAGTGTAGAGTGTCTATGATGATGACTTCTAATTTTGGTGGGAGCAATAGTTTCCAGCACTAGAGCAGTTTCCATATGCAGGAATGGACTTCCATGGTGATCCAGACCTTGTCCTCCCTCTAGGAGGAGCATGGGGAGAGTTAGTTCATTTTTATTTTCAAATTTTCAAATTTTCAAATTTTTATGAATTTTAAAGTATAGAGATATATACATATGTATAAGAGTTCTAATCCTTTTTAAAATGTCAAAATGCAGATATCGGACCAGTCCTCCCTGAAAAGAATCCACGCATGTATGTGCATCCTGTCTTGGGAGAAGACCAGGGGCTGATTAGGGTTCTTGAGGGGAAGCTGGCCAGGCTTACCCAAAGAGTACCCACCTTATGTATTGAGCACATTGCATCCATCATGCAAGAGTTCATGGTTGGTGTACCACCTATCTAGATATGCCTTTTGAGGTCGGTAGCCAGAGCAGTATTGGTATACATAGATGTTGTTGAGGCTACTGAAGCTAAGGAGGCTGAAGAAGCTAGAGTGTAGGGGGACAGGGGGGACCAGGGTGGTCTAGGTGACTAGGGTGGTCCATCTTAGATCTAGGAGCATTTGATGGACTTTGATCCATATTTTGTATATTATACAGTTATGACTAAATTTGAGGGTCAGAGACTCGACCTATCTATATGAA
>LPNX010141500.1:236794-312880 GCA_001517045.1 Pseudotsuga menziesii
TTCCACGCCTAATAAGCCCAATTGAGCTGGGAAACAACCAGTTGAGAGTCGAGTCAGACTTCCAGTTGAGTGAAACCATGTGACAAAGTCTCCCATAGAAGCTCAATGACGGCCCTATATTCAGCCACATTATTGGAAGCATGACCTAAGCAAGTGCCTCCTGAGGCAACTAGCTATCTTGAGGGTGAATAAATAACCCATGCAACCAAAGCTAAATTACAAGTGTGGCGACTAGCACCATTAGTGAAACCTATGAACCTCTCGAAAGACATTTGAAACAACTAGCATATGGTATAAAAAACACAAACCGACGAACTAGTGTACATAAAAATACATACAATAAAATACAAGAAAATGTGTTAAGCCTAAGCATAGTACTTTTTTAGGTAGAGCCCGTTTCTAGGCTCAGCCAGATTATTCCCATCGAAATATATCAATTCATATGCACCTTTATTTAATACTTTAGACACAATATAAGGTCCTAACCACGTAGACCTGAACTTTTTTGTCCCCAAGGGTTCCTTGTCTTGGTCCCAGAGCAAAACAAGTTCCCCCTTAGAGAAAATCCAAGGCTTGACCAATTTATCATATTAGATTTTGACCCTATTTTCATGAGCTTGGTTTGCTGTCAGCGCATCTCTACGTTGTTCATCAAGGTGTTCTAAATGTAATAGACTTTCTTCAAGCTCAGCCGTATCTGCTAACACATGAATAGGAATTTTTAAAGATAGGATTTCACATTCAATCGAGGTAACAGCTTCCACTCCATGGATGAGTTGGAAGGAGGAGAAACCCGTAGCAGTTTTTACATTGGTTTGATACACCCAAAGAGAAGGGTATAGCATTATATGCCAGTTTGAACGGGTTGCATTAATAGTACATTTGAGGATAGTTTTCAAAGTTTTATTAACAGCCTCGACCTGAATGTTGGCTTGAGGATAGAAAAAGGATGAATGTTCTTGTCTAAATCCTAGCATAGCGGTCAATTCTGTCATCATGCTATTTTGAAAATGACTGCCATGGTCAATGACAATCACCTTGGTTATACCAAATAATGTTATAATTTGATTGAACACCAAAAAAGCTACAGTTTCCCCGTCATCTTTAAAGGTGGCCATTGCCTCTGCCCATTTTGTAAAATAATCCATAGGGACAATGATATATTTGTGCCCCCCAGCCGAGGCTGGGTTACACATCACATAATCAATCCCCCACTTCATGAAGGGGCCCACCAAGATAACAGGAAATAACGAAGTAGGATGTGACCGCATCTTCCTGGTTTAAACCTGACAAGGATGACAGCACTTCACTACTTCCACACAATCTTTAAAGATTGTGGGCCATAAATAACCAGCACATATAATTTTTTGGGCTGTTGCTAAACCAGATAAATGACCCCCACATGCTCCACTATGGGCATCATTCAGGACAATCTTCGTTTCCTCGTTAGTAAGACATCGACGCAAAATGGAATCTAGCCCTATACAATATAAAGTATGTCCTATGATGAGGTAGTTCTTGGCATGTAGGCATAGTTTACGTCGTTCTTCCTACGAGAAAGCTGTAAGATACTTCAAAGTATGGATATAAATAGGTATATCTCCATACCAGGGATCAGAGGTAGAAATCAAAAATATGTGCTCATATGGGAATGAGTCTTCTTCAGTATATACATCTTCATTTACTAAAAATTCTACAATAATCTCAGCAAAAACTAAGGATTTTTTGGATTTGGTGGACTGAAAATCCAAGTCAAACTCTTGGAGAATGACTATCCAATTGTTGAATTTTCCTCCAACTATTCGTCAAGACAAAACATATTGAAAAGGATTAACATCAACCGCTACCATTGTAGTCCTTAGTAAAATCTAGTGACGTAACCTTTGAACAGCATAGACAGCTGCTAAGGCCAACTTCTTGACATGGGAGTACCTAAGTTCAGGTCCAGCTAAAGCACTGCTAAGATAGTAGATGACATGCTCTTGGAGCTTATCGTCCTCCTGGACTAGGAATACCCCTATGGTCGACTTGGACTCGGCTAGATACAATACAAAATCCCTACAGTAATCTAGCAGACGCAATATTGGTGCCGACAACAAAGCTTTTTTCAATACCTCGAATGCGAGTTGTGTAGTTTGATCCCATACAAATGGGGTGTCCTGTTTTAGCAGGCGCATGAAACCCTTAGTAATCTTGGCATAGTTTACAATGAAACGTCAAAGAAAATTGGACTTTCCCTGTAGGCTCTGAAGTTGCCTAATAGAACGAGGAGGAGGCATATTTGCAATGGCCTCAACTTTTAACGGATCCACCTGAATGCATCGATTAGAAATAATGAATCCGAGAAATATCCCCAACTCGACACAGAACACACACTTCTGGGGATTCAGGCAAATTTTATACTATCTGCATCATTCAAATATCAAATTCAAGTGATCTGGATGGTCAATCCTCTTATGAGAATGTGTAGGCAGATCATCAAGGTAAGGTTTGACAATGGCTTGAATATCATGAAAGGAAAAATTCATTACCCGCTGAAAGGTTGCCCCGGCATTTTTCAATCCAAAGGTCATTTTTTTACACGAAGGTACCCCAAGGACAAATGAAAGCAGTTTTATGTTGGTCTTTCGTTTTTATTTGAATTTGATTATATCTGGACAAACCATCCATAAACGAAAAGACTTCACTTCCCACGCAAGCATCAATAATTTGATCTATAATTGGTGTGGGATAGTTGTCCTTAGGACAGGCTTTGTTTAAATCTCTAAAATCAGTACAGACACGTATGGTCCCTTGCTTCTTATCAACGGGAATAGGGTTGGATACCCATTCTTTCAAAGCTATGGGATAAATAAAACTAGCTTTCAGCAGTTTTTCCACTTCAGCCTTCACTACCGCCGCTTTACACAGGTTAACAGGTCTCAAATTTTGTCGAACAGGTTTAGCATCAGGGGATGTTCTAATATCGTTCTCGACTATATATGGATCAATTCATGGCATCTCCTCATATGACCAGGCAAAAATGTCATGGCATTCCTTAAACAAGGCGATATAAATGGTAATCTCCTCAGGAGAGAAGTTTTAACCAATATGTATATTTTCCATAATGTCAGGATTTATAGAGATGTTGATAAAGATGGTAGCAGAAATATTTGCCAAATTCCCCTCAGCAAACATTCCTTCCCTGGGTAAGGGATTAACATGCGTATCAACATCATCTGTCAGTCTCACATGAAACTCTTGATTATCTATCCTTCTTAGCTCTCAAAGAAAATAGGATCGATGATGAATATCTTCACAGATATTATCTTGTCCACACATGGCTTCCAAATGGCTTCATCAGAAGGTAAAACCATATCTAAACAATCTGTCGAATGCAAAGAGTTTTCTTCCCAAGCAGGCAAATAGACTTCTTCCAATTCCTCTGAGACTGAGAGTGGAACCGGAATGGGATCAACAATGGTTTGTGTGATAGCTTGATAATATACTTCCACTACCGATAGGGGCACTTTAGGTTCATGGTGGGTAGGGAGAACCTAAGGATCAGTCCTATCAACAACCGTATCAATGTACTTTCCTGCACTAGTAGAACCTATATAATTAATTGGAGCTGAATATCAAATGCACCCATCAATGATGTGTACATTCCAACCCCTAAGCTCTCTGTAGCAGGTTTAACCTGATCAACCAATGGCACAGTGGAATCATTAGACACCATGCGTCCTTTCCGAGTAAAATTGAGTTGGTCTACAGTAACCAACTTCCCTTCATGTGGAAACACTATCACCTGAAAGATGACCGATGCAATAGAAAACATGGCATAAGTCCATCTTCTTCCCAAGAGAAAATTATAGTCCAAAGGTGCATGAATCACCTCCACCTCAATAGACATCATTTTCCTTGCTATCTTAATTTCAAAATCCGGTAGGATACCATGTGGATGGAATGACCTTCCGTCAAAAGCAATATGCAAGGTGTTTTATGGGACCAGCTCTGGGGATCCAAGAGATTTCTAACATGACAAGGACATAACACATGTAGAAGCACTCTCGTCGAAAATAGCCCTTCCAATGGTCTTTCCACCATGGATGACATCTATCTATAAGGCTACATGGTAATGTAGGAAAATTTTGACATCAGACAAGTGAAAATTCGCCATGAGACTCGATGAGTCCATACTCTCTAAGGCTGCTAGGAGTGCATCCCTCTAGGAAGGACAACTCTATAACACCTCTAAAGCCAACATTGCACAAGGTGTATGAGCTAAGTCTTCAACCGCAGAGTAGTTGGGTGTATCCCTAGCATTAGGTTTATGCAAGGTCTTCTTAAACAAACCTTTCAGTATCTTGGGCATAGTTTCGGCAGGTTTCTCAATTGTGAGAGGGTTAGAAGTTTCACCTATAGACTTACCCTTCTTAGAGGTCTCTTTTTCATAGTTCTTATTCCTGGTCTGTAGCAAAGATGAAGATCTAACCATGTTGATATAATTGGGGTCAAGGGCATTTGGAGTGCCCCCTTCTACATTTGAAGCTGAAGCAGAATCTGCCCTTAGAGAAACGGATCCTTCAGGACAGCCGGTTTTTGAGATTTTAATAGCTTCTGGGCTTCTTCCATAAGGGGAAAAAAATGGGTAAGGTGATATTCATGGCACAACTTGCATGGGAATTTCACCTTTTTCTTTTCTTTCTTACCCCCATCAGCATTATTTGTGGGTTTCTGCTTGTTTTGATTTCCCTTCCCTTTATTTCCTCTCTTCTTTTTCCCACCGGGCTGCTAATTGCCCTTATGAGAGGTCTGTACAAAAACATTTGCATTTTGGGGTGAGGGGGAAGCCTTTGCTGCCTCTACCATAGAATGTTTGATGGATAGTTGATGAATTTGTTTGGCCAAAAGTTCTATAGTGGGAGAATTGACAGACCCAACCACACTATCGACATGGGGTCCAGGATTAGGTTTCTCTGCATCATTTGTTGGCCTCGGTGCCTCATGGATAATCTCATACAAGATCCCAGACTGAGAATAAATCATGTCAAGTTGCTAGGCCCTTAGGATAGCTTCTTCCTCACTCGTCACTCCTGAAGTAGATACATGCTTAGATATATAGGGAAATAGTGATTTAAGGAACCATTCTAGTAAGAACTCAGGAGGAATAGTGGCTTTAATAAGGCTCTTCCACCTCTTCCATTCTTGGATGTGATCCAAGATATGGGTAGCCTTGTTCTTCAGGAAGGTAGATAACAAGTCTGTTATGAAATCATATTAGATAGGAAGCTGAAAGTGGCTAAGGAATGAGTTAGCCAAGTCCCAAAAAACTACTAAACGCAACAGAAGGCAACTTAATGTACCATTTTACTGTAGTACTCATCAATGTTCTTTGGAACAGCCTCAACCAAGCTGAATCTTCATTCAGTGAGTTGGAAGAGCACCATAAATGAAAAGTGGTCACATGAGCCCCCAGATCTTCACCAACTTTTCCTTCAAATTTTGGGATGTCCAAGGGCAACTTGGTGGGTGCAAGAAGCCAGGAGAGATCATGCCTCACTAGTTCGTTCATCAGTTTAGACAAATATGGCAAGTTTAACGTTGCCAAGAAAGGAATCTTAGGTCGAACCGGAGCATTAAAAGTGCCACTTTGGGGATTAGAGGGACTTGCCCCCAAATTCCCATATTTAAAGGTGGGGTTTCCCCCTGTCGCCGATTGTGAAGTGGATGGGTTACTTTGAAATGGATTCCATCTGTAAGCCACAAGATTGTTGGTGTGGGGTGCAGTATAAGAGGTTCTAACTACCCTAATAAAAAATGGGGTTTGAAATATAGGAGCAGGTATCCCTTCGCTAAAAAGAAAAAAGGGAGAGCTCATGAACGGAGCAGAGATCGGGGTTTGGAAACCTTGACCATAAGGGTTAGTGTTTCCAAACTGCACCCCTACATAAGAGGGTGGTGGGCCTACATATGGAGTGGACGGGGGAATGTGCCTCCCATTCCAAGGAAATCCTTGGACAAAAGCTGAGGATCCTATAGGACCACTCTGGGAAGTGTGTGTGAAGGAGGTCGAAACTGTAGGTACACTAGGAATCCGAGTGACCATATCACCAGAAGCACCTGCTAAGCTTGTGGTAACCGGCGGTTGAACCACTCGATTCGCTGGAGTTAAGGACGTAGTAGGTATGCTTGATCTAGGGGCACTTACCAGGGGAGGTAGAACCCCTTCATCCAGAATGGCTGAGGTGAAAATGAAAGAACTTTCTCCTGCACTAGACATTATTCTACCCACAAGGACACCAATCACAGGTGGATCAAAAGGACCAACCTGAACAATCACAGGATCATTTAAATCAGTCAAAGGTGTATTAAAATTCCTTACAAACTTGTCATCCTGGAAGTATTCTATCTCAACTATGTTCAAACTAAGACGATTTTCCCTAAGTTCTAGTTCACCCAGAACTTCACTGACTCTTATCGGTTCAAATGAACCGTCTGTGTCCAATATCTACCTTTGAGGGGGAGGTGGAGGTTCTAATGTGATAAGAGGAAGGTTTTGTAACCTTCATGACCTTCGGATAGGTTGGCCCTCCACAATTGTAAATTTGACAATCCAAACCCTAAGGTCAGCTAAACACAAACAAACCATAGAGCAATCACTACGAAAAATCCTAAAGTCTCAACAGTCCGCAAGGGTAAAAGATATGCTTCCCCGAAGTAAGCTGAAAGACAGTTGCTTGGTGTCCTTGAAGAGGTTCTTAGGCACAAGCAGAGGAATCACCCACTGCCATCCTACACTTTCAACAAGGGTTATCTTCCAAGCCCACACAAGGTGAACCAGAAATAGCCTTCCGACTTACCTATGTATGAACCCTAGATGTCAAGAGACTAGAGGCTACCTTAACTATACCAACAATCTAGGGGGACAGTCGCAAGCCTGATTCATACGCATGGGCAGGGTATCTGAGCCCGAAAATCTGTCTAGGATAGAATCCCCAGATGCGTAAAAATTCTAATTTACATTTCGATAAGGAATCGAAGGGTTATCTCCTCTGTCCAATGCCTCCACGCGACCTCGTGCTTGACTCCTATTTGAGAGGAGCTTCCCAGATACTATCTATAAAGAGAAGGATTTACCTATCGATTGGCCCACTATGTCTGAATTTAAATACCTATGGGGATTTTACACTTCCTATCCCACAAGTCTAGCCTAATCTAGTAGGTGTATGGCCCTAAAAAAAAAAAATTACTAATAAATTTTAGTTATTGCGTTCATTTTAAGGGCTATTTTTTACTGAGAAGGGAAGTGGAGTGAAAGACTATGATGTTTTTGACTCGATAAGAAATGTAAAAAACAATAGGTGTATACTTCCAAAGCAAATTATCACTACTTAAAAAACAAGCTTCTCTTTTCTTTTTTTGTAAATGTAAACTGATGAAGATGCAACAAATAAAGAGAAAACTAAGACTATATTTTTGTAATTTTTGAGATTATATTTAAAAACTGAAAACAAAACTACTCTATGCAAATCAAATGCAAAAGTTTCTAATGTTTTATTTTCATTTTTAAAATTTCTAAAATACTACTATGCACCTAAATGCACAATACTTGAGTATGCTTGAATAAACTAACTATATAAAATAAGCAAAATGAATTAAACAAGATTCATAGACCCAAAGATCAACCACCTAAGGAAGACTTGGAACCCTATCTTGGGAAGGCACAATGAATAGAAATCACTGAACTCAATCAAAGGTAAGTGACTAACCAATACTATTCAAAAATAGAATGGAAAATACAGTGTCTGGAACCCTGATCATTGATTCAAACAACTAGCACTCAAACCTATTACCCAATAGGAAAATTGACTTCAAGTTGCCGATAGAAAGACAATCCAAACAATAAGAACTCAAGGGCTTACAAAGAAGCACAAGGTATGGCTAACAAGGTCATCAGAATTATAGTGCAGTGCTCATAGTGAAGGCCACTCAGCAAAACAAAATCTATAGAAGGACAGGGACAAGCAAAACCCTAACCCAAAAACTTTTGTGCTCATACTTGTATGTGATTGTGTACAAGGGAAACCCATGTACTATACATGAGTGTGCTATAGAGAAACCTGCATATGCCGACCTCTGTACGCGGCTATGTGCAAGAGCAACTCACGTACCAAATATGAACCAAGACAATACACCACACACTAAATCAAGGAAAAGACTAGGCACTCATCTACAGAATTAACCCACAATAGTCTGGGCTCCCCAGTGAATTCACCAGTTTTGTTGTTCAGGAATAAACACCCTTGTAACCTAGGGTCTGGGATTACCAACGTACTTCTAAAACTTGCAGACAATCAGCTTGAAAGTACAGAAAGGAAATAGGAAGAGATGTTGGACTCACCCGATTACTGATGGTTGGTCCAAGCTTTTTCTTCTCATGTTCTGCTTCTCTCCAAAGCTTTCGGGGATGCACCTCCTTCACTTGCAAAGAGAAAATTATCCAAGTACAATCTTATACATGTATATATACCAGGTTAGATAAACAACATATATAGTGCTTAATCAAATATATTCATCAACCATGATACTTGAAAGAGACTCAGCACAAAGTTGGAAGAAGAATTCTCTTTATTAACAATCAGTGAATGAGATAAGTGTACAACCCAACGCCTGAGACAAGGAATCCTCTACAACCAAAGGATTCTGAGTTCTACTACTCCAAATACTTTTGAATATATACCACCAGCATAACTTTTCTCTCCAAGATTCATTCTCCTAATGTCCTCCCCAAGGCCTCTATTTATACTTTGGAAAATAGAGTAGTTTCGAAGGTTGAGGATGTTGAGACAGTTGAGATATTTAATAATTAAGGCTCAACTAATCTGCATTAGTCATGTTTTATATTTTTTAATGTTGAATGGATGTGTATGCAACTATTTATATAGGCAACCCACGTATGACACACGAGTTGCTTTAAGGGAAACCCACATACAGATCTGTACGTGGGTTGCAATGAGAATAGTCGTGTACAATATGCGGGTTGTCAACAGATATAGTCGCATATGACAATCAACATATAGAAAATTAAAATGGCAAGCCGGTCAAATGGTAAATGCATCTCATGTGTTGCCCATATATAGTGTTTAGGCAAACCTAAATCCTATAGTGTCCTTTTGTGTACCAATATATGGAAAGTCGGCACTCGGATGGAGAACTGCCATTTGGGTTGATAATAAATGAGTGATTTCCCAACATGATATCTCGTGGTTGGTACCCACCCCCAGTACAAGTATGTGTGCCAACCCTCTATGTAGTGTTTTATGTGCACCCACCCTTTGTATCTAATAACAGTTACATAGAGTACCTAAAATAGTAATCTCTGATAGAGATGAAAAATTCACATGGGATTTTTGGAAAGCCCTGTTTAAAGGACTAGGCACACAATTAAATTTCAGCACTGCATATCATCCTCAAACACATGGACAACCTAAAAGAGTAAATTAGATTCTAGAATACATTCTTAGAATGTACGTAATGGATAAACCTAGTAAGTGGGAATATTACTTGCACTTAGTAGAATTTTCTTACAATAATCGTTTCCAAGTATCAAATGGAATGAGTCCCTTTAAAATTATGTATGGACGTAAATGTAACACTCCACCAAAGAAGTCTCGTTGACAAGTTAATGTTAGGTCTTGATTTGTTGAAAGATATGGAACTAACAGTGAAACATGTACAACAAAATTTTAAGGTTGCTCAAGACAAGAAAAATAGTTATGCCGATTTGAAAAGGACTCCTCAAGAGTTTTAGGTAGGCGAGAATGTATACATAAAGGTAAACCCAAGAAAATCTCTCTAATACTACAAAGGTATTCAAAATTGGAACCTGGATATTGTGAGCCATCTGAAATTTTGGCAAAAGTAGGGCCGGTGGCATATCAGTTAGCATTACCACCTACGATTAAAGTACACAATGTTTTTCATGTTTCCATTTTGAATAAATATGTTCAGGATGCTACTCATGTGATTGACTCGAATGCCATACAAGTGGAAACCAAAGGAGAGTTTCAGGTGGAACTAAAGTGTATTCTTGACAGGAGAGAACTTTTACTTTAAAACCATACCATCATAGAATTCAAGGTGCAATGGAAGCACCTTAGTCCAGAAGAGTCCACTTGGGAACTAGAAATTGATATCCAGGAGGCACATGTAATCCTATTTTAAGATGAACAAATCGAAGAATAAAGACATAAATAGAATAACATCGAGGATAGTGTTAATCTCTAAGAGGAGGTGTATGTAACACACCAAACTAATAAAAACTATTGTTATTTTAATATTTTATTTATTTTTTAATATTTTGACTAGAAAGTCATAATAGATGTAATGAATTATTTTTATTTAATAAATTAAAAATACTCAGAGGAATTAGAACTGAAGTAGCTATTGAAAGAGTGTTTGTTGACCCACAAGGGGAAAAGACAAGTGGCGAAAGAATGAGCGAGAACTCAAGTGATGCAGGAGGCATCCTGTTGAACATTAGGTTCAACGCTTCCCATGAGTTTCATGACATGGACTAATCTCCTGTCGAGATCCTAAATTTGGTGATTGTGGCGGAGATTAATACCTGTAGGTTTTGGTCTAACGACAATCATGAATCAAGTATCAAAGAAATAGGTTAAGTCTTTGAAACTCAGCCGACTCATGTTGGGGGGGATATTGTTGGAAATTGGGTTCAACACTCCAAGTGAGTTTTGTGACATGGACTAATCGCCTCTTAATATCCTAACTCTAGAGATTGTGTTGGAGATTAATACTTGTGGTTTTTGGTCTAACAATAATCATACGTCCAACACATCCTCCAAAAAATCAGCTCAAGACTGCTTGTGGAGTGCTAAAGAGAAGGAGGCTCATAAATGACCAAGTCCTAGGAAAAATTCTCTATAATAGTATGTCCATTTAGAAAGCACAAGGCTAGAGATGGATGGGGAATTGATCTGTTAATGCAAGAGATGGCGCATTGATTAGATTTTTTCCTTGTGGTTCAACAAATATGCTCAGGGGTTCTAGAGAAAGTGATACTTAGCCGCTCTAGGAGTTGGTTGGGAGGAACATTTGTTTCAGTTTTGTTTTCCTAACATTGGTGTGAGGTTCCCTATTCTATTTTATTATTTGTTTTAATCTTGTTAAATTAAAATTCGAGTTTAGATATACATTTTAAGTATTTTTGACAGTAAATGGTACTATGCATCTATTCCTATTATCTTTGTTATCTTATGTTATGATTTAATGTAAACTGGTCTTCATTAGCTGAGAAATCATAGATATATGGTCTTAGTATATTTTAATGAATCTCTATTTGGGCATCCATACCCGAAACAGGTTTCTGAATAAGAATGGTTGTAATGTTATTGTAATTAGGAAATATGAACGAAAAACCATTATAGAACTACTTAAATGTTTTAATTTATTCCTGCATATATCCTATTAACATATTTTAATTGTATTCATTCAACTAATATTTCCCTAAAAGTCGATGTCTTCTCACAGAGTTCATATATGTCCTCTAATTTGTTTCAAATTAAAACTTATTTAAATTGAAACCATGTTTCAGAGTTCTTATGACTACGATGGGTTCCTTAAAGTAGATAAATTACAATGACATTACAAAAAAGAAATTCCATTGTATAAACAGTAAAAAAAATAAAGACTGTAGAGTGTCACTTATAAATTTCTGGGATAAATAGAGGAGCACCTAGAGGATTTTCCTTCCCAACATCCAATATATAAGTGGCATAAACAAATCTCTAAGTTCATAAGATTAAAGTTGAAATTTATCTCATATAAACTCCAATCATCAAAACATAGATCGAGACTTGCTACGATCGCATTAATAATTATATACAATAAAAACCATAATATCGAGATCTGATTACTAAATCAAATAACTAACAGTTATACAACTGAATTCATATGAGTGATCCATTATAATAAATCAATTTTTAGACTCATTATTAATATTTTACGATAGCTTATAGATCTACATAATAAATACACAATCAGATCTAGCAGGAACTAAACAAAAAAAATTCATACAATCATTAAATATAACTACACACAATATCTTATCATGGGTATCCAAACCATGTTCCTTATGGTTTTTCCCAAAGATTTACAACTCAACCAAATATCAAAGGATAATATCCAGGAAAAACTCATAAAAAACGCCAATGGATAAACAATGCATGGCTATAAGTCCAAAAATGGAATCCACCATTTTTAATAAACTCACAACGTATAAAACCGAATAAATAATATAACAATGCAAACAAAAGAAAGGCTGTGAAGCCTTTTCTTTGGGATGAATACCCATAACAGTTTAAAAAATAGACAGCCCTGACTTATCTTGCAATAGTAGCGAAAGGTTTGTTCCTACACGGTCCACGAACCTAACAAAGAACCATTGCACCCTAACTTATAAATTAAAACTTACCTACTACTTGTTGGTGGACCATTGTTGCATACCAAGCAACATCCATGCCATGAGGTTACTATAACATCCCCAAAAAATCACAAATAAAAAAAAATTATTTACTGCACGTGACTTTAAAAGATCCTAGGAATATTTAGAGAGATGTTAATCTTCATAATTCTTTTGTCATAACGATAATGGATTTATTAACTAACTATAAGATTTAGCTCCCTACGTTAGTTTTTGTATCGTTAGCATGCTTTATTTTATGAATTATTTTTCAGAATTACATCATGCATTCTGGTTGACATTACTTTGTGACAGTATCTGTCTTAAAAAATATGTTGAAATTGTTCGTCATTTTTCTTTAGTTTAATTCTACTTTTGAGTTGTTAAAGGGATAGGTCATCGTCTTACTTCTTTACGACTAATGCATGTACCTTGAATTTACTTTTTGTAGGTGGATGAGATCACCCTGACATGCTAAAGAACAAAATTCTAAGATATAGAGCCCCGAGTGATAAACAAAGGTGGTCCCAATGCTTCAGAAAACAACCTAAACTTGAACCTAGTTTTGATATTTAGATACCATATCTATATTTTAACAAAACAAATGTCCTAACCTAAGCATATACAAACAACCTAAACCTTATCATGCAGGTTGAGATATAATACAAACAAATACGATGTATCATATGCTATAAGAATCTAAGTAGTGGGAATGTTATCTAAGAGTTGAAACTTTATGTTAGGAGTTATAATATGCTTTTCATAATCCCTTATGAAGAGCTATACAAGGTACTAGGCCTTTACAATGATATGATGGTTGACTTGAAAAGTAA
The DNA here is from genome assembly GCA_001517045.1 of Pseudotsuga menziesii. Classification (NCBI taxonomy): domain Eukaryota; kingdom Viridiplantae; phylum Streptophyta; class Pinopsida; order Pinales; family Pinaceae; genus Pseudotsuga; species Pseudotsuga menziesii. The sequence continues at coordinate 250,091 of LPNX010141500.1, forward strand.
AACAATGATGGTGATAGTAGAAGGTAAAGGACAAGAAATGAATTTGTTTCCTTCTGGGTAATGTCACGGAAATAAGGTTCTAGCTGGCAGGAACAAGGCATGGTGAAAAACCCTAGGGATTTAATGCACCTTTAGGATGTGTCTGTTATTTTGATGAGGTTTCGTTTACTATTAGTTTTTTTTATTTCTAATGCATTTGGCCTTCGATTTTTCGACCTTGCTCTTCTGTTTCTTATGAAACGAGATGGAGGAACTATAAAAATTGGTCCTCGACATCCTCTAAATAAGACTAAGCTTGATTCATTTACTGAAGGAGGATGCAATCCTCATTTTGTGGTGAAAGGATGACTCTGAACGCTGAGAAGGTAACTAAATTATCTGCACTTTCATTACTGGTTTTCTTTCTTTGCACAAGCTTCTTTTTAAGGAAAACTATGGTTTAACTTACAAAATACCATATGTATGCAGAACGATTCTGTGCGAAGAGGGTGTCGGTTGGACACTGGACAAAAAGACCCTTCAACTGGTAAGACCTATGTCCTTACCCTGTGTGGCTCTGTGGAACAAGACTTAGTCTTATGGGGTGTTTAGCATTGGGATTTGATTTATGTGTTGGTTGATCGAAGTGAAAGTGATACATTTGCTTTGGTATAATACAAACTGTTGATGCATTTGTAACTTCAGAATGTATTCATCTATGTATCTTATGTATTGTAACCTGATGTTTATTCTAGGATGTATCTATAATGTAATTGAGTCATATTGTCATGCCCCGATGTTCCAATTGGGAGGATCAATAATGTAAACAAGTCATTTCAAGTCATAGTGAGTAACCCTCCGATTGTCTAAGGGTTAAATTCCCCACAGTTCCGGGGCACTAGGGTTATTAGAATCTCCTAGTAGAGGTCAGACCTAATAGGGTTTTAGTCATGTTGATATTAGTATAAATAGAGAACTAAACTCTCTATTTATCACACAACTCATTCACACTCATGTGTAGTGCATAGCTGAGGAAGGAGAAGACACTAGGGCTAGATAAAGGTTACTGCTGTCAAGAGATCACTTACTGTTTTGGGGCTTTTACTCTTTTGGTGTTGATTCTATCTCTGAGGAAGTTGCGGTTTTTTCTCCTTTATGGTTTCCCCAATGAAAAACACTGTGTTCTTTGTCTCTTGTGTTTGATTGCTGTACTTGTTATTCTCTCAGTTAAAGATCCTAGTAATGCTAGCTTAAGGTTGAAAAACTAACATGGTAATAGAGCTAACCTGAGAAGAAGACACTATGCAGCTGTGACAACTAGGGATTCCTAGTTTGTGGATATTCCTCCAAAGTTTTTCAGCAAAAGTAAGGTGGAATAACTCTCCTCCCTAGGGCACATCTTTCTGTCGAAGCAGAATCCAATTTTGAGGTTTCTCAGTTTTGGACCCGACACTACTGCCGAAAATTAGGGCTTTTCACAGAAGAGGAATTTTTTAGTGAGCCCAGGCCTGGATTGATCTACTCCCAAAAATCAAAGTTAGGAACAAATTTCAAGGCATTTAAGTGGACCGATTTCCATAAAAGAAAAACCCTAATTTTCTCGTGAACCAGCTTTGCAGGATTTCAGCTCAAGTTTTAGATCCAACATCTTGACCTGGTAAGATCTAATATCTCTTGTATTTCCATTTGAGATTCTCATATTAAGATGTCTCATCATACCAAGCTTGTTGAAAAGCTTCAGGGAGCTGATAATTTCCGAGCCTGGAAGTATAGGATATGCCTGGTCCTCGAAGAGAATGAATTAGACTCCTACATTCATGAGGAGGTTCCAGTTCCAGACGGAGATGAGGTAAAGGCCTTACATAATACAAATATGGTTATGGAAAAGAGGATCATTTCTCATTCTATCAAGGATCACCTTATCCCACAGGTGTCCTCTCTTAAGACACCTAAAGCTATGTTTGATGCCCTAACCAAATTGTTTGAATGGAATAACATAAACCGGAAGATGAATCTGAGGAATGAACGGAAGAATTTGAAGATTCAAAATGTAGACACCATCCAGTCTTACTTCACAAGGGTTTCTCAAATCAAGGAACAATTAGAATCTGCAGATGAAGAAGGGGAGAATGCAGAGATTATGATGACAACACTAAATGGCCTTCCTAGGTCATGGGATTCTTTCATCCAAGGAATCTGTGCTAGAAATAAATTAGTCAAATTCAGCAAACCATGGGAAGAATTCTCTCAATAAGAAGCATGGATAGAAGCTCGAGAAGAGAATATGGGAAGTTAAGACCAAGTTCTCACAGTCCGCTCCAAGAAAAGGAGAAGAAGACCTCATTACTCCAAGGGTAAGGATCCTCATCATAGAGATAACATTAGAAGGGATCTATCAAAATTGAGATGTTATACATGTGATGAAAGAGGACACTTTGCAAAAGACTTTCCTAAGAACAAGGGTCACTCTCATAAGAAAAAGGGAAAAAAAACAAGACATCATGCTCATGCTGCAGAGGATGATGAAACATCCAAGAAGAGATCCAGATATGAAAGTGAAGATTCTTCAAGCGAGGATGAATATGTTTTGATCTCCGCTCTCACAGGTAACATTACTCATGGAAGTGATGATTTTCTTATAGAAAGTGGGGCTTCCAAACATATGACTGGATTGAAGGAATCCTTTGTGAGACTGTCAGAACATGAATCACTTCACAAGGTGAAACTAGGAGATGACTACCAATATCCAATAAAAGGTAGTGGGGAATCTTCATATAAACTAGACTCAGGTAAGTCTCTAACAATGAAATAAGTATTTTTTATGCCAGGACTCAAGAAGAACCTTCTCTCCATATCAGCATTGGATGCAAAAGGAATATGAGTTGCATTCATAGATGGTCAAGTCATCATGTGGCCAAAAGGAAAGACTATCAATGATGTGGTGGTGATTGGAGAACAAGAAGGAGGTTTGTACAAATTGAAGGGCCATCAAGAACAAGCCTTGATCCATGAAATAGTAGAGCCAAATGAGCTTTGGCATAGAATGCTTCCACATGTGCACTAAAGAGCACTGCCTATTGCGAGCAAAGTTGTTGAAGGTCTTCCAGAATTCAAAGCAAAACATGATGGGGTCTGCAAAGGATGTGCGAAAGGGAAGAATACAAAGAAGACATTTCCCAACAGCGAAAGCAAATCCAAAGGCATACTAGAAATCATCCACTCTAATGTATGTGGTCCTGTGTCATCAAACTGTTGATTTATTTGTAACTTCGGAATGTATTCACCTATGTATCTTATGTATTATAACCTGATGTTTATTCTGGGATGTATCTATAATGTAATTAAGTCATGTTGTCATGCCCTGATGTTCCTATCAGGAGAATCAATAATGTAAACAAGTCATGTCAATTCATAGTGGGTAACCCTCCGATTGTCTAAGGGTTAAAGTCCCCGGAGTTCTGGGGCACTAGGGTTATTAGACTCTCCTAGTAGAGGTCGGCCCTGGTAGGGTTTTAGTCATGTCAGGATTAGTATAAATAGAGATTTGGACTCTCTATTTAACACACAACTCATACACACTCAAGTGTAGCGCATAGTTGAGGAAGAGAAAGAAATTGGGTTAGAGGAAAGGGCTTGCTGCTGTCAGGAGATTTTCTTACTATTTTTGGGTTTCACTTTGGTGCTAATTCTATCTCAGAGGAAGTTGTGGGGTTTTCTCCATTTATTGTTTCCCTGAGGAAAAACACTGTGTTCATTGTCTCTTATGTTTAATTGTTGTGCTTGTTATTCTCTCAGTTAAAGATCCTAATGATATGCTAGCTAAATCTTGAAAAAATAACATGGTATCAAATCTAACCTGAGAAGAAGACACTGTGTAGCTGCGGGAACTAGGGATTCCTAGCTTTTGGATCTTCCTCCACATATTTTCAGCAAAATTAAGGTGGAATAACTCTCCGCCTTAGGGTGCATCTTTCTATTGAAGCAGAATCAAATTCTGAGGTTTTTTCAATTTTGGACCTGTCACTACTGTCAGAAATTAGGTCTTTTCATAGAAGTTGAATTTTTGAGTGAGCCCAGACATGGATTGATATCCTCCCCAAAATCGAAGTTAGGGAAAATTTTCAAGGCATTTGGGTGGACTGAACTCTGGAAAAGCAAAACTCTAATTTGCTCCTCAACCAGCTCTGCAGGATTTCAGCTCAAGTTTTAGATCCGACATATTGACTCTGGTAAGATCTAGAATCTTGTGTATTTCCATTTTAGGGCCTCTATTAAGATGTCTCATCATACCAAGCTTGATGAAAAGCTTGAGGGAGATGATAACTTCTGAGCAAGGAAGTATAGGATCTCCCTGGTCCTGGAAGAAAATGAGTTCGACTCCTATATCCAAGAGGAGGTTCCAGTTCCAGAGGGAAATGAGGCAAAGGCCTTACATAAGAAGAGAATGGTTATGGCAAAGAGGATCATTGCTGATTCTATCAAGGATCACCTTATCCCACAAGTGTCCTCTCTGAAGACACCTAAATCTATGTTTGATGCCCTAACCAAACTGTTTGAAGGAAAGAACATCAATCGGAAAATGAATCTAAGGAACCAGTTGAAGAATGTCAAGATACAGAATGAGGAGACCATCCAATCATACTTTACAAGGGTCTCCTAGATCAAATAACAACTAGAAGCTGTAGATGAAGAAGTGGAGAATGCAGATATTGTGACGACAACATTGAATGGCCTTCCTAGGTCATGGGATTCTTTCATCCAAGGAATTTGTGCTAGAAAGAAGTTGGTTAATTTCAGTAGACTATGGGAAGAATGTTATCAAGAAGAAACTTGGATAGTAGCTTGAGAAGAGAATATGGGAAGTGAAGATAAAGCTCTCACAGTACACTTGAAGAAGGGAAGAAGGGAAAAACATTATCACCAAGGTAAGCATTCTCACCAAAAAGGTTCATCTAAACTCAGGTGTTATAAATGTGATGAAATAGGTTACTTTGCTAGACACTGTCCTATGAATAAGAATGGGTCCAAGAAGAAGAGGAACTCCAAAAGAAAACACCATGCTCACACTGCTGAGGATGATGATCCTCCAAGGAAGAGAACAAAGCAAGAAAGTGAAGATTCTTCAAGTGAAGATGAATATGTTATGATTTTCGCTCTCATGGGAACTATCACACATGGGAGAAAATATTGGCTTATTGACAGTGGGGCTTCCAAGCACATGATAGGATTCAAGGAATCCTTTGAGAATCTATCTGAACATAACTCACCCCATAAGGTGAAACTAGGAGATGACTACCAATATCCAATAAAAGGTAGTGGTGAATCCTCCTTCAAGCTAGACTTTGGAAAGTCTATAAAAATGAAGGATGTTCTAGTTGTACTAGGATTAAAGAATAATATTCTATCCATATCAGCACTGGATGCAAAATGCATAAGAGTTGCATTCATAGATGGTCAAGTCACTATGTGGCCAAGAGGAAAGACTATTGACGATGCAATAGTAATTGGAGAACAAGAAGGAGGTTTATACAAACTAAAGGGCCGTTCAGAAAAAACTATGGTCCATGAAAAAGTAGAGCCAAATGAATTATGGCATAGAAGGATTGCACATGTGTAGTACAGAGCACTACCAATTGCAAGCATAGCTGTTGAAGGTCTTCCAGAAATCCAAGCAAAACATGAAGGAGTCTACAAAGGATGTGCAAAAGGAAAGAATACAAAGAAGACATTTCCAAGTAGTGAGAGAAAAGCAAAAGGGATCTTGGAAATCATCCACTCCAATGTATGCAGTCCAATGTCATGAAGTTCACTAAGCGGGTATGCATATTATGTTTCTTTTATTGATGACTTTTCCAGGAAGACATGGATTTACTTCATGAAGAATAAAGATGAAGTGTTCATCAAGTTCAAGGAATTGAAATCCTTGATCGAGAACCACACAGAAAATAAGATCAAGGCCTTTCGATCAGATAATGGCAAAGAATTCACATCAAATGAATTCAAAGAGGTATGCAAAGAATCAGCAATTAAGAGGGAGTTGTCCACTCCTTACAATCCACAATAGAATGGGATTGCAGAAAGGAAGAATAGAACTATCATGGAAGCTGCAAGAGCAATGCTTCATGATCAGGATCTTCCTATGCATCTATGGGAAGAAGTAGCCAGAACAGCAGTGTATGTATAGAACTGTACTCCACACAGAGTACTCAAAAATAAGACTCCTGAAGAAGTCTTCTCCGGTAAGAGACCTGAGTCAGCCATCTTAGAATATTTGGTTGTCTAGTGTACATACACATACCAAAAGAGAAGAGAACAAAACTAGATCCTTCAGGAAAGAAGGCTATATTTATGGGATACTCTGAAAGCTTGAAGGCTTACAGAATATACTTTCCAGGATTCAAGAAGATCGACATCAGCAGTGATGTAACATTTGATGAAGACACAACTTACAACAAATCCATAAAGAGACCTGCTGAAGAACCTGAAGAATCCAAAGCTCCCATAATTCATGATACAACCATGAATGAAGAATTTCAAGAAGAAGATCGAGAATTTGAAGAACCACAAAGACTTGTAGATCCACCTTTGGAGAAGAATCCTCATAAGAGAAAACCTGCTTGGGTTCAATAAATTATCCAAGGCACAAAAAAGATATGGGGCTCTAGAAGAAAATAATAGAGAAAGAAAGAGAACTAGATCTTGCTCAGGATATGTAGCCTTACTATGTGACTTTATCAAAGAAGAACCTTCTAGTTATGAAGAGGCGGTAGAGCGAAATGAATGGAAGGATGTGATGATCGAAGAATATCAATCAATCATGAAGAATGATGTTTGGTATGTTGTCCCAAGACCAGAAGGGAAGTCAGTTGTAACTTCCAAATGGATCTACAAGATCAAGCATGCTGTGGACAGTAGCATACAGAAATATAAGGCAAGGTTTGTAGCTCGTGGATTCTCATAGAAGGAAGGAATAGATTATGAAGAAACCTTTGCTCCTATAGCTAGATACACTTCCATCAAGTCATTACTTGCTTTGGCTGTAGTAATGAAATGGAAGATACACCAAATGGATGTCAAGACTGCTTTCTTGAATGGTGTACTAGAATAAGAAGTGTATGTTGAAAAACCACTCGGTTTTGACACACATGATAGAGAGTCTCATGTGTGCAGATTGAAGAAATACCTGTATGGTTTGAAACAGGCACTAAGGACCTGGTATGGCAGAATCGACAGCTTTCTATCTAGTATGGGCTTTACCAAGAGTAAAGCATATTCCAACCTTTACTACAAGGTTGAAGATGGCAACCCAGTGATGCTGCTACTATATGTAGGTGATCTGTTTGTAACAGGTATGGATGGGTTGATTGCTGATACAAAGAGAAAGCTTGCTGCCGAGTTTGAAATGAAGGACTTGGGTATGATGCATTACTTTCTAGGTATGGAGGTGTGGCAGAGTACATATGGAATCTTCCTTGGACAAGGGAAGTATGCAGTAGAGATCCTAAAGAGGTTTGGGATGATGGATTGCAAGGCTATGGCCACACCTATGGCATTGAACCTGAAGCTATTGAGTGATGATTCATCAGATTCAGTTGATGCTATGATGTATCATCAGATGATTGGGTCATTGATGTACCTAACGAACATGAGACCAGAGATTTTCTTTGCTGTGAACACCTTGAGCCAGTTCTTGACAGATTCGAGAAATGTTCACTTAATTGCTACAAAGAATATTCTAAGGTACCTAAGGGGTACAATTGATTATGAGATCAAGCATGATGCGAATCAAAAGATTAACCTAGAGGGTTGTGTTGATTCAGATTGGGCAGGCAGTGCCATCGATAGGAAGAGCACTTCAAGGTGTTGCTTCAATATGGGATCAGGAGTGATCTCTTGGTTTGGCAGGAAGCAATCCTGTGTGGCACTTAGTATAGCTGAAGTAGAGTATGTCGCAGCTTGTTCAACTAGTTGTGGGGTAGTATGGCTGCAGAAGCTACTATCTGATTTATTTGATCTCTAGATGGATGCTACTTGTATACATTGTGACAATTATAGTTGTGTGAAGTTGTTAGAGAATCCAGTGTTCCATGAAAAGTTGAAGCATATCGAGAACAAGTATCACTATATCAGGGATATGGTGCAGATGAGAGCAGTGAAGCTCCAATATGTTGCGACAGAGGAATAGATAGCTGATGTGTTGACGAAGCCATTGGATAGGGTGAAGTTCGAGTACTTCATGGAGAATCTTGGTGTTCTCCAGATCGATATTTCCTCCAAGGGAAAGTGATGAGTCACATAACCATTCTGACATGGTGAGAAGATTGGTTCCTTCCATGGTCAGATGTAAGGGCTGAGCCATTCTGTCATGGTGAGAGGATTGGTTCCTTCCATGTCAGATATGAGTACTAGTTTCCATTCTAGGAATGGAGGCACCTGGTCAGTTACCAGGAACACTCAGTCTGGGACTGAGAGAGCCATTCTGATGAGTAGGTCAGATGTAATGGCTAAACCATTCTATCATGGCTAAAGGATTTGGTTCCTCCCATGTCATATGTGATTGTTGGCCATTCTGTGGAGTAGGACAGATGTAAGGGAAACTACCATTATGGGAATGGAGGCACCTAGTTAGTTACCAGGTAGCTCAATCTCGGACTGGGGGCCATTCTAACAAGGGTGTGGGATTTGGTTCCTACCAAGTCAGATGTGAGTGCATGCCCTTATGAACATGCATGTTGGATTCATTCCTCGCATGTGTCAGATGTAAGAGAAGGGCCCTTCTAGATGTGCATATTGGATTGGTTCCTCACATGTGTTAGATGTAAATGCAGAGCCCTTCTAGGCACACATGTTGGATTGGTTCCTCGTATGTGCTAGATGTAAGTGCAGAGCCTTTCTGGACATACATGTTGGATTGGTTCCTCATATGTCCCAGATGTGAGTGCTGGGCCTTTCTGACAGGGTTGTGGGATTGGTTCCCACATGGTCAGATGTGAGTGTTGGGTGTGCCTTTCTGATATGATTATAGGTTAGTTCCTACATGATCAGATGTAAGTGTTGGGTGAAGACCTACCTAGTGGCTAGGCCTACATCCAGCATGAAAAAGGGTTGTCTCTGTTATCCACCTAAATGGAACCTCTCCGTCCGAGTGCCGACATTTCTCATGTTGGTACAGAAAAGGACATCTATGGATTGAGGTTTTCCCAGGGTACTATAGATTGGTTTGTTGCACAATACATTTTTCCCCCATCTAGCTGGTTACTTTGACATTTTACTATGTTGACTTGCATTCGCTAATTTCCTTTTATGCAACTCACGAGTCATTCGCGAGTGTCTCTTATAGCAAGTTGCGTATGTTTGTATTTGCGGGTTGCTCTTGTAGCAAGTCATGAATCATTCGCGGGTTGTCTTTCTATATACCCGCGAATATGTCCCTGAATAGTTAAAAATAAAAACAAGTGCTAATTGGAGATTAGTTAACTCATTTAACTTAATTTGCTTACCTACTACAACTTCCCCAACCTTCGAGAACTGCCTTATTTTACCCATATAAATACAGGCCTTGGGGAGGGTGTTGGATATATAGACTTGGAGAGCAAAGTTATGCTAGTGGATTGTATACAGAAGTTTTTGGAGCAGTGGAACTCAGAATCCTTTGGTTGCAGAGGAGTCCTTGTCTCAGGCGTTGGGTTGTAATCTGAACTTCTTCATTATTGATAATAAAGAGAATCCTTCTTCCATATGTGTTTCATGTATCTTGGTTTGATAAATCTTTATGTTTCTGCACCTTATATGTGATTTATCTAACCTGCTTATATATATATGAATCATCTTGTATCTGGAAGATTATCTCTTGACAGGTGAAGAGGAGAAACCTTGAAGACTTTGAAGTTGAAGCAGAGAGGAAGAGGATAGCAAGGATCGACCTTCGTTTAACAAGTAAGTACTTCTAACCCTCCTCTTTCCTATTCTGTACTTTAGAATTCAATTGTCTGCAAGTTAATTGAGTATGTTGGTAACCCCAGACCTATGGTTATTTGGTGTATATTCCTTTACAACAGAACTGGCGACTCCGCTGGGGAAGCCTAGACTGCTGTAGTTTTTTCTGTATCCTGACCAGTCTTTGCTTGGAAGTTTGTCTGTGATCTTTTGTCCTGGTTTATACTTGCTTCAGTATTCGAAAGTCTTGGTTATTTTTCTTGTTTTTGAGAAAAAGTTTATACCCATTCACGAGTTGTCCTTCTAGACAGTCACGAATACTGGTTGGCATTCACGGGTTTCTATATTGGACAGTTGTGAATCATTCGCGAGTTGCTCTTATAGACAGTCGCGAGTATGCCTGGAAGTAGGGATTTTTTAAAGTTAAAGTTTGCTTGTTCTTTGCTTTGGGTAATCCCTGTTTCTGAGTGGATTTTCTTATGAATGTTGTGTGGCTTGTTTGAGTGCCTCTGTTGATCACATTTTCTGCTTTTTCGAAAGCCCTTGAGTTTTTTTGCTGATTATTTACTACTTGCATGCTGAAGTGGTTGGCCTGTTTGGGTTGTGGGCTAATGTGTCTTTTCCCAAATCTGTGATTAGGGTCTTGGGCTCTATTTTCCAGTCTGTCTTCTAACAATGGCTAGTTGTCATCTGCATTTATCATTATACAATGATTTTTGTCATTGTGTGCACCCAAGATAGGGTTCCTAGCCTTCCTTGTTGGTTGTCTTTTGTTTCGGTCAGCCTGTTTTCTTCATTCTGTTGCTTTTAGACAGTTTATTTGATTCAAGTTCGCTCAAGTACAGTGCATTGTAGTTTTTCTTTTGCATTTATAAAAGAAAATTAAAAAGAACCTATACTTGTTTTTGCTACTTCACCCCCGCCCCCCCCACCTCCTTCTTTGGCTTGACCTTGTTGGACAAGGTACCGAGCAGCCTTTGTTTTGTAGGTTTAGATAGATACTTGGGACTTCTTGACCTTTGTTTATGTCAGTCTTTTTGCTCAGTCTCTTCATTCCAAAGTTGTTGGCTTGTTTACCTTTGTAAGCCTTCTTTTCAAGAGAGGTTGATATCTAACTTTAGGGAAACCTAGGGTTTGCTTGTGGGGTATAGAGTAGTTGTCTATTTGCTTTGCTTACAGTACTTGCTTGCATTAGTTGATAGGCTGTTTTTTCTTTTGCATTTATAAAAGAAAAAGACAAAAACACATGTTTCCTTTATATGCATGTAGATTAGGTTTTTAGTCTAGATTGCATGGCATATCATTGTTTTTGAAAAATATAAAAAGAATTTGTTCTTTTGTGGCTTTCAAGTTTCTATTTGAAAAAGAAAAATAAAGAGAATAGTTTTTGCTTTTTGCATTTTATTTCTCTTTGCTTAGTCATTTCGTTTCATCTTTTGAGTCAAAACACCACATGAGTTTCATGCCATTTACCCTCTGACTAAAAAACAGCCCTTAAAATAAACGATATAATTTTAAAAATTGCTAGTAAGTTTTATTTTATAGGGTCATACACCAACTAGCTTAGGCTAGATTTGTGGGCTAGGGAGTTTTAACTCCCCACAAGTGTTAAATTTCAAACGTAGTTGGGCTATCACTAGGTAAATCCTTGACTTTATTGACTATATCTGGGAAGCTCCTCTGAAATGGGAGTTAAGCATGAGGCTGCGTGGAGGCTTGGATAGAGGAGATAACCCTCTGAATCCTTGTCAAAACGTAACTCAAGAATTTTACGCATCTGGGGATTCTGTCCTAGACAGAGTTTCGGGATCAGCTACCCTGCCCATGCGTACAAGTCCAGCTTGCGAATGCCCCCCCAGACTGTTGGTATAGCCAAGGTATCCTTTAGTCTCTTGACATCTAGGGTTCATACACAGGTCCACCGGAAGGTTATTTCTGGTTGACCTTGGATGGGCTTGGAAGGTAACCCCGGTAGAAAGTGTGGGAGGGTGGTGGGTGATTCCTTGGCTTGTGCCTAAGAACATCTACAGGGACTCCAAGTAATTGTCTATCATCTTTCTTTGGGAAAGTATATCTTATACCTATTTGTCTGTTTGGCTTTAGGAATTTTTAGTGAGTGCTGTGTGGTTTGTATGTACTTAGTGTGCCTTTAGGTGTGTGCTTTGTAATTTTGGTTGCCTATCAACCTCTGACTTTGTCTCTTGTTTTGAAATCATGGCTAACACCCCTTTGGACACCAACCAAGATATCCCCATGCTGGGAACTCCTTGTACTATTCCTCTCACAGGGAATGTTGGTGTTCCCTTGATGGCCACCCTGAATCTTCCTGAATTCACCCTAGGGCTACCGGTGTGGTTGTTTTCCACTCCAACTGTCCTGAATACTCTTGATGCTTCTCAAGCAAGCTCCTTATATCAAGGGCATCAAAACACTGCTTCCCCTTCACCTGTATTTGATTCTCCTTCTCCTTCTACCTCATGCGGTGAAAGTACCGATACTAGTAACCGGTAGTCTAAAAGGAGTAAAAGAAGGAGGAATAGGAAGAAGGCACATAAGCAAGGGGGCACCCGTTCAACCTCTGCAAGTCAAGTTGAACCTCACCACCTAGCCTTCGTAGTTCATGTTGGGGGCACCTATCCAACCTCTGTTGTTCATGTTGGACCTCAACACTCAACCTCTGCAAGTCAAGTTGATCTTCACCATCTAGCATCTATTGATCATGATGGTGGGATCCTTCCAACCTTTCTAGGTCATGTTGGATCCAGTCACTCATCCTCTATAGGTCATGTTGAGGGCACCCATTCAACCTCTGTTGTTCAAGTTGAATCTCCCCATCCAACCTGTATTGTTCATGTTGGATCCATCCACCCAGCCTCTATTGTTCATGCTGGGGGCACACACTCAACTGCTGCAAAGCATGTTGATCCTAACCATTCAACCTCTGTTGTTCATGTTGGTGGTGCCCATCCAACCTCTGCAGGCCATGTTGGATCCAGTATCTCAGCCTCTGCAAGTCATGCCGGGGGCAGTCTATTAGCCTCTGTACTTCATGCTGAAGACAATTCATCATCCACTGCGAGTCATGTTGACACTGTTGAAAAGACTACCCATTCCAAACACAAGCCCAAGTTTCCTAGTAAACTTTGTGAGGGAGACCACCTTACTTATAAATGCCCTTTTATTATGGAGGTGCGAAGAGTTTGGTTTAATGGTCATCCCATTTTTGAACATTCTGAAGTCTCTCAACAACTAGCCTCTCTTAGTGAGGTTTGACCCAGTTACCCAGCCTCTGTAGTTCATGCTGGGGACAAACTCTTAGCCTCTGCAGGTTATGCTGAGAGAAAATAGTGAGCCACTCCTAGTCATTTTGACACCGTTGAGAAAACTGGTCATTCGAAGTGCAAACTTAAGTTCCCTTGTATGTTATGTGAGGGATATCATCTTACACACCAGTGCCCTGCTATCCCAGAGGTGCGAAGAGTGTGGTACAAGACTCAAGAATTTCCTTCTCCTGAACAACTTATAGTTTCTCAACAACCTACTCATCCTTTGGTTGATCAAGTGGTCGAACCAATGTCAGATTTGGTCGATCCCACTCTTCTTTCGAAGAGTGATCCTGATGTGATTGAACCAATGTCATCTTTGGTCAATCCCACTCTCCCTTCGGAGAGTGACTTTCACGAAGCGGTTGAATTGATTCCATTGTCGATCAATCCCACTCTTCCTTTGGAGAGTGAAGTGTCTACTAGTCACATTTTCTTCACTGCCAGTTCAGATTTTACTGAAAAAGGGGGCACTGAACTTGTTTCGGATCAACCCCCACTAAGCTCTCGAATTGCTTCCTTTGATTGGGATAGCCTAGTTGAGCCGCGCCTTCCTTCTGATGCACCTTTCCAGATAAAGGTCAAAGTTGAACCTTACATGATTGCTTGTTGTATTGTTGATGAAGGAGCTTCAGTTAGTATTTTATCTACTCGTACTTGGCAAGGCATGGGATCTCCCAGCCTTGTGTCGACTGCTAGTCAGTTACTGGCGTTTGATAGAAGAACTTATATAGCCTTGGGAATTCTTTCTCAAACACCTGTTACTTTGGGTGGGAAGACCTTCTTAGTTTACTTCATGGTGATAGAAGACCCCTTGGACTTCAATATGCTCCTTGGATGGGATTATGTCTATGCCATGCAAGCTGTGGTGTCAACATTATTTCGTGTGATGTACTTTAATCACGGCGAAGAAATTGTCACTATCGATTAGTTGGATTTTCTTGATCCGTTTCCTGATCCAACTAGAGACCAAGTGTTTCCTTTATTGATTACCATTGTTTCTATAGACACTATCCCGCCACAGGTGAACTATGTGGCCTCTTGTCCTTTGTTTTCAATTTCTACTGAGAAGCAACCTCTGTTTTCATGCTTACCTTCTTGGGACTTGGTCCCAGCAGTTGACCAGGTGAGTCATCCTATACATACTGTGGGGCCTAATCTCCACTCTGTCGATCCATTTGAAATTTTAGCCATGTGTCCTATCTCAGATGATCTCCTTCCTTCGGATGAAGTCTTCCTAGAGTCTTTAATATAGTCTTATCTTCTTTTGGATGTTGGTTCAGTTGTGACTAAGTCTAACCCTGATTTTCCTAGTAATCCTGAACTTTCTTCTTATGTTGGTCTTGTTGAGTCTTTTGACTCTCCCTTTGAATAGCAAGTCAGTGATCCTGACGAGTTTGATTTTTCTTATGAATTTTTCAAATCCTGTGACATTGAGTTTGTTCCTACAGACTCTATCTCCCTTGTTGATTTTTTCTCCCCTTCTGAGGTTGATCTTATTGATTATAAAACCTTGAGCCTTGGTTCTATGGAATCTTCTTCAGTTGATTCTGCCTTGACTTTGCCTTTTGTAGAAGATAGCAAAGTCACATGTGTTTCTTCCAAAGTGATCCATATAAGAACTTTCCTGTTGAATATGATCTTGATGCTGTTGTTTCTTGGAGATAGGATTTGTAGTTGGATTCACAACTGTTTATTGGCCTCACCTTGTTGTTCAAGCTGCAATTGCATTTACGTGTGCCTTGCTCGCGCTTATGATCTTGATTCCAGCTTCCACGCTTTTATCTCGTTGTATAAGCCCTCATCTTTGTTCTCATCGTCACCCAGCCTTGTATCATTTTGCCTTTGCAACTTGACACCCTTTACCTTGAGGAGACATTCCCCGAGTGTCCTTATCTTGCTCCCTTTCCTTGCATTATGCATAGGTCTGTTCCTTGCGCTTGGAACTAGTTTTGCCTGCCTATGACACTCGTCTCCTCGCATTTAGAGCATTCTTTCTGCTCTCTTTCGAGCTCATTAAAAACAGTAAGGAGGCCACGAGTTGACTTTTCCGGACTCGTTAAAACTTCACAGGAAAGATATTGAGTTTCTTTAGGCCCAAGTATGACTCCTCAAAATAGACTTGACTGCCGAGTAAACTTGTCCATTCAGGCTCGTTAAGAATATGTGAACGGGAATCCACATTGGTGGTAGGTTATCTCTTTCTCGGACCATGTGGAATAATACGAGAAAGGATCCCTCTCTTTTCTATTTGAATTGAGAAGAGTATTCTCATGCATAGGTTTATCTTTTTTCCAGACCTGAGGGACTAAACTTATGGAAAAGGAACTCCCGGTATGAGCTTAGTTTTCTCTTTTTCGTGCTTTGGACCAAAACATGAAAAAGATTTCGAGTGTACTTTGTGTCTTTTTCATGCTCGTTAAACCCTAAAGAACAAACCATCGAGTTTATTGTTGTAAGCCCCATTTCTTGTAATCAAATGGATCTTTCTGAGTGATCTTTCCTTCCTTCACACTCGTAAAACTTAGGCTATATGCTGCTTTTGAAGGAGCGTTGGGTAGGTGGTAATTTAACCTTTTTCGGACCTTCCTGACTAAGTACGAAAAAGGTGCACCTTTTCTTCTTTGGAAGTTAAGAGAGTTCTTCTTTGGTTTGTTTTATACTTTTTCGGGCTCGGGAGACTAAATTGTACAAAAAAGGACCCCATGGAGTCTTCTTTGGAGTTTTCAGACTCTCTAAACTATGAAAGCACCGTCGAGCATGTACTAGTTCGGGCTCGTAAAATCCACGAATCAGTGCTTTATCAAGCATTGTTCTTTCTTTTCTTCAAGCTTGCCAAAAATGAAGATGGTCCCGAGTTTTCTTTCTTGGACTTGTTAAACTTTTTACAAGAAAGAGGGGATACTATCAAGCATTATTTTCCCATCTCTTCAATCTTGTTAAAAAATGAAGAGGGAACCGAGTTTACTTTCCCGGACTCGTTAAAATTTAACAGGGAAGGTAAGGAAGAAGTTTTCCCTTGTTTTTAGTAATGGCAGTCTGTCATCCTTGAACATAGCACTCTTTGTCTTTCGATATCCATGTTTCAATGTCTACTTGTGTTCAACTATCACTTTGATTTTCTTACTCCTCCTCTTGTCCGTTATACCTGGGGAATCTGATCATGTCTCCTACATGACAGATAAGTCTAGTTGCTCTACCTATAAGTTATACGCTGTCTTGGGTCATCTCTGTGGTGTGCTCATTGTTCAAGGACTCTTCCAAAGTTTCTGTTTTATAGCCTGATCACATCATTGTTATATCTGTTATCTATTTGTGTTTCCCTTCTTTTTCCCAGTTCCTAGTCACTCTTGTGATCCATTGGAGGATCTATTGCCTCCCTTATCACAACATGGTTCCGTTTCATCACTTTCTGATGACAAAGACCTAGAGTTTTGACGATGGTACCTCAATATTCACTTTCATCATTGGTGAATTCCTTTGCTTCAGTTGTCAATTATCTTCTATTGATTGACAAACTGTTGAATCCTTTCCATGTTCGACTTCAGCTTACCTTATTCACATGGCTTGGATTGTACTGGTTCTTTGGGATCCTTTATGAAGACCTTAGTTCCTCTTTATGGACTAAGTTTCAAGATTTTGTTATGTTCCTATACACAGCTTCTAGATCTTTGAAGACTCATTCTTTTATATTATGGCTTCAATCCACCTTTGTAATATACATGGTGCTATATGATGTACTCAAATATTGTAAAGGAGCTAGTGTTCCAGTAAATTGAACATAGCATCCTCAGATGTAATTTTGTATATGACATTACTATGTATTTGTTTCAGGTACTCTCTCTGCTCCATTGGATTTCTGAGTTCTCCAAAGTTGATGTTTATAATGTACTTCGGCCATCGTTTCCCTCTGACCTCACACATTAGGGGGCATCTGTTATCCGCCTAAATGGCACCTCTCCATCCGAGTGCCGACATTTCTCATGTTGGTACACAAAAGGACATCTATGGATTGAGGTTTTCCCAGGGTACTATAGATTGGTTTGTTGCACAATACATTTTTCCCCCATCCAGCTGGTTACTTTGACATTTTACTATGTTGACTTGCATTCACGACTTTCCTTTTATGCAACTCGCGAGTCATTTGCGAGTGTCTCTTGTAGCAAGTCACGTATGCTTGTATTCGTGGGTTGCTCTTGTAGCAAGTCGTGAATCATTCACGGGTTGTCCTTCTATATACCCGCGAATATGTCCCTGAATAGTTAAAAATAAAAACGCGTGCTAATTGGAGATTAGTTAACTCATTTAACTTAATTTCCTTAACTGCTACAACTTCCCCAACCTTCGAGAACTGCCTTATTTCACCCATATAAATACATGCCTTGGGGAGGGTGTTGGATATATAGACTTGGAGAGCAAAGTTATGCTAGTGGATTGTATACAGAAGTTTTTGGAGCAGTGGAACTCAGAATCCTTTGGTCGCAGAGGAGTCCTTGTCTCAGGTGTTGGGTTGTAATCTGAACGTCTTCATTATTAATAATAAAGAGAATCCTTCTTCCATATGTGTTTCATGTATCTTGGTTTGATAAATGTTTATGTTTCTGCACCTTATATGTGATTTATCTAACCTGCTTATATATATATATGAATCATCTTGTATCTGGAAGAGTGTCTCTTGACATGTGAAGAGGAGCAACCTTGAAGACTTTGAAGGTGAAGCCGAGAGGAAGAGGATAGCAAGGATCGACCTTCGTTTAACAAGTAAGTCCTTCTAACCCTCCTATTTCCTATTATCTACTTTAGAAGTCAATTGTCTGCAAGTTAATTGAGTATGTTGGTAACCCCAGACCTATGGTTATTTGGTGTATATTCCTTTACAACAGGCTCTGTAGAACTTCCTATGATGAGAAGAATAATGAGATAGCACCAGTGAAGATTCAGTATTGATGATCTAGTAGAGATGATCCAGATCGAGGGAAGATCTAGATCCAGCGATGAAGCTCCAGAGATGATCCAGATCGAGGGAAGGTCCAGATCCAGTGATGATGTCCAAAGATGATCCATATCCGAAGATGAACATGACTTGAATACTAATAAGACCTGAAGATGTAGATGATCCAGAGAAGAAGAACAATGCTGAAAATTATGTCGAAAGAATACCTTCCTAGTTAAGAGGGAGTGTTGATGTATTTGTAACTTTGAAATGTATTCATATTTGTATCATATATATTGTAACCCGATGTTTATTCCGAGATGTATCTATAATGTAATTAAGTCATGTTGTCATGCCCTGATGTTTCAATCAGGA
Organism: Pseudotsuga menziesii; assembly: GCA_001517045.1. Classification (NCBI taxonomy): domain Eukaryota; kingdom Viridiplantae; phylum Streptophyta; class Pinopsida; order Pinales; family Pinaceae; genus Pseudotsuga; species Pseudotsuga menziesii. Next base: position 268,637 of record LPNX010141500.1, read on the forward strand.
GAATCAATAATGTAAAAAATTCATGTCAAGTCATAGTGTGTAACCCTCTGATTGTCTAAGGGATAAAGTCCCCGCAGTTCCGGGGCACTAGGGTTATTAAACTCTCCTAGTAGAGGCTGGCCCTAGTAGGGTTTTAGTCATGTCGATATTAGTATAAATAGAGAGCTGGACTCTGTATTTAACACACAACTCATACACACTCAAGTGTAGTGCATAGTTGAGGAAGAGAAAGACACTGAGGCTAGAGGAAAGGGCTTGTTGCTGTCAGGATATTGTCTTACTGTTTTTGGGTTTCACTTTGGTGCTGATTCTATCTTAGAGGAAGTTGCTGGGTTTTCTCCATTTATGGTTTCCCCAAGGAAAAACACTATTTTCATTGTCTCTTATGTTTAATTGTTGTGCTTGTTATTATCTCAGTTAAAGATCCTAATGATATGCTAGCTAAATGTTGAAAAACTAACACAAACTCACTAAGTGGGTATGCATACTATGTTTCTTTTATTGATGATTTTTCTAGAAAGACATGGGTTTACTTCATGAAGAACAAATACAAAGTATTCAACAAATTCAAGGAATTCAAAGCCTTGATCGAGAACCACACTGAAAAGAAGATCAAGACTTTTCGATCAGATAATGGCAGAGAATTCACATCGAATGAATTCAAAGAGCTATGCAAAGAATCAGGGATTAAGAGGGAGTTGTCCACTCCTTATAATCCACAATAGAATGGGATTGCAGAATGAAAGAACAGAACCATCATGGAAGCTGCAAGAACCATGCTTCATGATCAAGATCTTCCTATGCATCTTTGGGCTGAAGCTACTAGAACAGCAGTGTATGTACAGAACCATACTCCACATAGAGGACTCGAGAACAAGACTCTAGAAGAAGTCTTCTCTGGCAAGAAACCAGAATTTAGCCATCTCAGAATATTCGGCTGTCTTGTGTACATACACATTCCAAAAGAGAAGAGAACAAAATTGGATCCTTCAGGGAAGAAGGGCATATTTGTGGGATAGTCTAAAAGCTCGAAGGCTTACAAAATCTATTTCCCAAGATACAAGAAGATTGACATAAGTAGAGATGTGACATTTGATGAAGACACAGCTTACAAAAAATCCACAAAGAGACCTACTGAAGAACCTGAAGAAGCAGAAGCAGAAGCACCCATAATTCATGATACAACCATGAACAAAGAAGCTCAAGAAGAAGATCGAGAATTTGAAGAACCACAAAGACCTGTAGATCCACCTCTGGAGAAGACTTCTCATAAGAGGAAACCTGCTTGGGTACATGAACTTATCTAAGGTGCAGAAAGATATGGGGCTCCAGAAGAGAATCACAGAGAAAGAAAGAGGACTAGATCTTGCTCTAGGTATGTGGCTTTACTATGTGATTTCAATTATAAAGAACCTTCCAGCTATGAAGAAGCGACAGAACAGAAAGAATGGAAGGATGATATGATCGAAGAATATCAATCGATCATGAAGAATGATGTTTGGGATGTTTTCCCAAGACCAGAAGGGAAGTCAGTTGTAACTTCCAAATGGATCTATAAGATCAAGCATGCTGCATATGGTAGCATTGAAAAGTATAAATCAAGAATTGTAGCTCGGGGTTTCTCTCAGAAAGAAGGAATAGACTATGAAGAAACCTTTGCACCTATAGCTAGATACACTTCCATCGGATCAATACTTGATATGGCTGTAGTAATGAAATGGAAGATACACGAGATGGATGTCAAGACTGTATTCTTGAATGGTGTAGTGGAAGAGAAAGTGTATGTGGAGCAGCCACTCGGTTTTGAGACACCTTTGCACCTATAGCTAGATACATTTCCATCGCATCAATACTTGCTATGGCTGTAGTAATGAAATGGAAGATACACGAGATGGATGTCAAGACTGTCTTCCTGAATGGTGTAGTGGAATAGAAAGTGTATGTGGAGCAGCCACTCGGTTTTGAGACACATGATAGAGAGTTTCATGTGTGCAGATTGAAGAAAGCCCTGTACAATTTGAAACAGGCACCCAGGACTTGGTACGGCAGAATTGACAGCTTTCTATCCAGTTTGGGCTTTACCAAGAGTAAAGCATATTCCAACCTTTATTATAAGGTTGAGGATGGCAACCCAGTGATGCTTCGACTATATGTAGATGATCTATTTGTGACAAGTATGGATGGGTTGATTACTGATACGAAGAGAAAGATTGCTGCTGAGTTTGAGATGAAGGACTTGGGTATGATGCATTACTTTCTAGGCATGGAGGTGTGGCAGAGTACAGATGGAATCTTCCTTGGACAAGGGAAGTATGCAGTAGATATCCTGAATAGGTTTGGGATGATGGAATGCAAGGACATGGCCACACCTATGGAATTGAACATGAAGCTATTGAATGATGCTTCATCAGAGTCAGTTGATGCTACGATGTATCATCAGATGATTGGGTCATTGATTTACCTGATGAACATGAGACCAGATATTTTCTTTGTTGTGAACACCTTGGGCCAGTTCCTTATAGATCCGAGAAATGTTCACTTGATTGCTGCAAAGCATATTCTGAGGTACCTGAGGGGTACAGTTGATTATGGGCTCAAGTACGATGCGAATCAAAAGATTAACCTGGAAGGTTATGTTGATTCAGATTGGGCAGGCAGTGCCATCGATAGGAAGAGCACTTTAGGGTTTTGCTTCAGTATGGGATCAGGTGTGATCTCTTGGTTTAGTAGGAAGCAATATTGTGTGGCACTGAATACAGCTGAAGCAGAGTATGTCAGAGCTTCTTCAGCTAGTTTTGAGGCAGTATGGATACAGAAGCTACTGTCTGATATATTAGATCTCCAGTTGGATGCTACTTGTATACATTGTGATAACCATATTTGCATAAAGTTGTCAGAGAATCCAGTGTCCCATGACAAGTTGAAGCATATTGAGATCAAGTATCACTATATCAGTTATATGGTATAGAGGGGAGCGGTGAAGCTCTAGTATGTTGCGACGGAGGAACAGATAGCTGATGTATTGATGAAGCCTTTAGCTAGGCTGAAGTTTGAGTACTTTAGGGAGAAGCTTGGTGTTCTGCAGATCAAGATTTCCTCTAAGAGAAAGTGATGAGACCCATAGCCATTCTGACATGGTGAGAGGATTGGTTCCTTCCATGGTCATATGTAAGGGCTGAGCCATTCTATCATGGTGAGAGGATTGGTTCCTTCCATGTTAGATATGAGTGGTAGCCATTCTGTCGAGGAGGATAGATGTAAGGGCAATTGCCATTCTAGGAATGGAGGCACCTGGTTAGTTACCAGGAAAACTCAGTCTAGGACTAAGAAGCCATTCTGATGTGACAGAGGGATGTGTTCCCACTTGATCAGATTTAAGGGATGAACCATTCTGTCATGGCTAAAGGATTAAGTTCCTTCCATGTCATATGTGAGTGTTGGCCATTCTAATGAGTAGGTCGGATGTAAGGGAAACTACCATTCTCTAGGAGAATGGAGGCACCTGGTCAGTTACCAGGTAGCTCAGTCGAGGAGGACTGGGGGCCATTCTGATATGAATGTAGGATTGGTTCCTACAAGATCAGATATGAGTGCAATCCATTCCATAATTGTGAGCAATATATGTTCCCGCCTGGGTGGATGTAAGTGCAAATCCTTTCTTCAATCATCTGTTGAATAGATATAAGTGCTGAGCCTTTCTTCAATCATGTGCTAATCAAATAAAAGTGTTGTGACTTTCTTCGATCATGTGTTGATCAAATGTAAGTACAGTGCCTTTCTTTGATCATGTGTTGATCAGATGTAAGTGCAGTATCTTTCTTCGATCATGTGTTGATCAGATAGAGATGTTGAAGCCTTTATTCGATCATGTGTTGATTATATGTAAGTGCTAGGCCTTTCTGATAGGATTATAGGATTGGTTCCTACATGATCAAATGTGAGTGCTGGGCATGCCTTTCTGACGAGTAGGTCAGATGTAAGTGCTGGGCATTCCTTTCTTCAATCATTTGTTGATCCGATGTAAGTACAGTATCTATCTTCGATCATGTGTTGATTAGATAGACATGATGAGCCATTCTTCGATCATGTATTGATTAGATATAAGTGCAGTATCTATCTTCGATCATGTGTTGATCATATAGAAATGATGAGCCTTTCTTTGATCATGTGTTGATTAGATATAAGTGCTGAAGAATACCTACATGGAGGCTAGGCCTACAACCAGCATGAAAAAGGGCTGGCTCTGTAGAACTTCCTGTGACGAGAAAAATCATGATATAGCACCTGTGATGATCCAGATCCAGTGATGATAGACAGTGATGATACAGATCTAGTGATGATCTAGATCTAGTGATGATGATCCAGCAGTGATGATCCAGATCCAGTGATGATGCCTAGTGATCATCCAGATCGAGGGATGATCCAGATCCAATGATGATGTCCCATGATGATCTAGATCGAGAGATGATTTAGATCTAAATATGAAGATGACTTGAATACAAAGATGACTTGAATATTCAGAAGACTTGACATGCAGATGATGAGATGATCCAGCTAATACAGAGAAGAAGACCAGTGCTGAAAATTATGTTGAAAGAATACCTTCCTAGTTAAGAGAGAGTGTTGATGTATTTGTAACTTTGGAATGTATTCATCTACGTATCTTATGTATTGTAACCTGATGTTTATTCTAGGATGTATCTATAATGTAATTGAGTCATATTGTCATGCCCCGATGTTCCAATTGGGAGGATCAATAATGTAAACAAGTCATGTCAAGTCATAGTGAGTAACGCTTCGATTGTATAAGGGTTAAAGTCCTCGCAGTTTTGGGGCACTAGGGTTATTAGACTCTCCTAGTAGAGGTCGGCCCTAGTAGGGTTTTAGTCATGTCAAGATTAGTATAAATAGAGAACTGGAGTCTCTATTTATCACACAATTCATCCACACTCATGTGTAGCACATAGTTGAGGAAGGAGAAGACACTGGGGCTATATAAAGGTTACTGCTATGGGGAGATCACTTACTGTTTTGGGGATTCTACTTTTTTGGTGCTGATTCTATCTCTGAGGAAGTTGTGGGGTTTTCTTCTTTATGGTTTCCTCAAGGAAAAATACTGTGTTCATTGTCTCTTGTGTTTGATTGCTGTACTTGTTATTCTCTCAGTTAAATATCCTAATAATGCTAGCTTAAGGTTGAAAAACTAACCCAAACTTATTACCTTAAAGGATTTTTCCTATCCTTTGTGGAGTCATACGACTATGCCACTTTTATGAGGTTTGATGTATCTCTGTTCCAAATTCTATTAATATTGTAAAGACCTTTAATTTTTGTAAGACCCATGAGGGCTTCGTAACTTAATTTATTTTAATTGCATAGATCTGTAACACTGTGTTTTGGATGCAAGCTTTTACTTTGTAGTACACATTTTGGGCTATGCATCCTTTGTCGCAGCTTTGCTACTGGTTTTAATATAAAAGTTTATATCCTTGGAAAGACTCGTGAGGGTTTGAATGAACTCCTAGTTTTGTTCATCAACAAGATGTTGCTTTTTTATGATGTATTTCATTTTGTTTAGAAAAAACTCCATTTCATTTGCAATTTGTAATGCTATTAAATGAATGGTGAAGCCGGGAGGCATTTGTAAATTAACTTGATAATATTAGTAGCATGAAGGGTTTTTCTATTGTTCATATTTTTGTTTGTGTTATTATATAGTGATGAAACTAAGTGATTACAGTTGTAACATAACTTCCCTATAATGAGAGTTTTAGAAAATGGCCATAAGAATATCTGTTAAAGATAGTTATTGTTTAGATCCTCAAATACTGTGGCATTCTTGCGATTGTGTAAACTTGTTTATCAGTCTTACTTATGATTTTAGTGTTTGTATAATAATTATGGTGAGGATTCCTTGCCATCATGAATACTTCGGAGAAGAGAGCCATAAGGCCTCTATCAACATATTTTGACTATTATTTAAAAATAACAGAGTATGGAGTTATGTGTTTGACTATTCGTTGTTTAATTAAAATTGTACTGGGACATTCGTATTCTTGACACGATGATAGAGTCATTTGTTAATGAGTTATTATTATTTTTAACATTTAGAAAATGTTCTATCCATGAGGGCTTTAGTTACAGTCCTTGATATACTACCTTGATCTTCAGATTTGTATTTTAAGAGAAACAAAGTAGCCCTAAGGCTTCTATAACGATCTTTGGTTTTTATATAAAGGTTTTTCCGTAGTTATGATTCTGTGAGAGATTAATAGGTAATCCCTTATTTAAATTATTACTGATTTAGACTTTCTCCATTCTATGCTCCATTGTTAGTTTCTTTTACATTTTACAAAATATTAGGATTTTGTTGGCTGTGAAGCCATTTTTACTACTACAGCGTGTAAAGGAGGTCGAAGGTCTATGATTTAAATATTAGGTTTATGTTTTTTCTATGGTGAAATGTTTCGTAATTAATTAATATTAATCCCTAATGTCATCTAAAACTTTCTTCTGTAAGAACAAAGATGCAGATAACAATGCCAACCTGGCCTGTAGCCTGTAACTAGTGCTACGGTCTGTCGAATAATCTCGATTTGGCGTTATTAATTTGTTTTAAGAATTGGATATGTTTTTGTACATAAGCTGTGTGGAACCTAGCTCAGTTAATGTTTATAATTTGATTTACTTAAACTATTCTTAACTGAAACTATAATTTGATGAAGGAGCCATAATTTGGCCTTACTGTAAAAGGATAACTAGATCTAAACAAAGGATTTATTGAAAATTATTTTTGTAGAAGCTTATTTTCTATTGTTGGTTAAACCCTAAATAGTTTTACAGAACTATTGAGAAGTTTTGACACTAAAACAAGCTATTAGTCTACTATAATAATATTTTTATATATTTATATCTATAGGTCCTTGTATTTAAAATATCTATATTATGGTAATCGTTGTATCAATTATGAAAGTTATAATAACTTATGTGATATTTCTCATACGGTGATTTCAAAAGTATTCACTGAGATAAATAAGTGTTAGTTCCTTTAAGACCTAGATCACCAATGTAATACAGAAATAGGCTTAAAATGAACTAATATAGATGTACTTTAAAATACCAAGAACATGAAGAATCCCGTGTAAATATAAACTAGTTAAACAGATTCACTTCTACTAATTCATTTTCTTTAGAAAATAATAAAACTTATATTTGATAACCCATTCATAAGAAACAAAGAAGTAGTAGGAAATATAGATAAGAAAATAAATAAAGTAGTTTTTCTAACACCTTCCAGTTCTAGAATATCTAACATATCCAATCATTTCATTAAAGTTACTGAACATAATTCAAATAAATATACAGATTCAAAATTTAAATAAATGTTGTACTTGGATGATATGTAGAATGTTATATTTTTATCATTTAGTCAATACGATCTTAGGATCTTATGTGATAGAATAACATGCACAACAATAATCACAAGAGACTAGAGACACAAAGAGTTTTCCTCAGGGAAACCATAAAGGAGAAAACCCCACAACTTCCTCATAGATAGAATGAGCACCAATGGAAAAAGTAAAAACCAAAGATAGAAAGATGATCTCCTATGGTTTTTCTCTCTATCACTTGTGCAAGCTCCTCTTCTCTCACTCATGCGCTACAATTGAGTGTGTGCGTGTTTCAAATAGAGAGCCTCACACTCTATCTATACTAGTTTTCCACTTGACAATTACTTACTAGGCTCGACTTCAGTAGGAGATTCTAATAACCTTAGTACCCCTCAAATGTGGGGACTATTGCCCCAACATACAACAGAGGGTTAACCTTAATGACTTTACATAACTTTATTAAATTAATGACTCTCCTGATCAGAACATCAGGGTACAATGAAATACAATATAATATATATAATTGAATACATTATGAAGTTACAAATACATCAACACTCCCTCTTAACTAGGAAGGTATTCTCTTGACACAATTCATCAGCATAGGTATTCATCACTGGATTGTCATAAAAAATGGATCATCATCATCACTACTCCCACTATCTTGAGCAAATGACGATATCTCTGAATTCTACTCATCATAGGAAGTTCTATAGATCCAACCCTTTTTCATGCTAGTTATAGGCCTAGCCTCCATGTAGGTGTTCATCGACAGAGAAAGATATTTTTCATGCTAGTTGTAGCTCTACAGAGCCAGCCCTTTTTCATGTTGGTTGTAGTTATCCATCTACAGATCCAACCCTTTTTCATGATGGTTGTAGTTCTACAGAGCCATCCCTTTTTCATGTCGATTCTAGTCCTTTCCCTCTGCAAGGACTTCCTCTACAAATCCAAGCCTTTATCATGTTCGTTGTAGTTCTACAGATCCAACCCTTTTTCATCCTAGTTGTAGGCCTTGAAATCTGCAAGGACTTCCTCTACAGAGCCAGCCCTTTTTCATGATGGTTGTAAATCTACATAGACAACCTTTTTTCATGATGGTTGTAGTTCTACAAAGCCAACCATTTTTCATGTTGGTTGTAGTTCTACAGAGATAGACCTTTTTCATGTTGGTTGTAGGTCTCAACACTTACATCTGACCATGGGAGAAACCAATCCTGCCACCATGTCAGAAAGGCACATCACTTACATCTGACCATGGGAGGAACCAATCCTACCACCATTTTAGAAAGGCACATCACTTACATCTGACCATGGGAGGAAACAATGCTACCACCATGTCAAAAAATCCCAACACATACATCTTACCATGGGAGGAACCAATCCTACCACCATGTCAAAAAGGCACAACACTTATATCTGACCATGGGAGGAACCAATCCTACCACCATGTCAGAAAGGCATTGCACTTACATCTGACGATGGGAGGAACCAAACCTACTGCCATGTTAGAAAGGCACAACACTTACATTTGACCATGGGAAGAACCAATCCTGCCACCATGTTAGAAAGACACACACACTCATTACTTCCCCATGGAAGGAACAATGATCTAGAGAACACCAAGATTCTCTTCTGAAGTACTCAAACTTCACTCTAGCCATTTCTAGCATAGAATCACATTAGGGCTGATTACATCCAAGTATAACCTGTGAGATTCACTAGGACTAATTACATTTGAGGAAAACCTACAAGACCATTCATGTCTGAGCAACCTACGAGCTTCACCAGGATTTTATGCTTAGACAACCTGTCTCACCAACTATTCTATAACTCCCTCTTTTGAGAGATCTTGATCTAGATCACATAATGGAGATTCATTGCTCCTCTCTCGAATATTCTCAGCACCATGCAAGACTGCCTCCTGCTAAACCAAGAAATCACACTTGATCTCATACTGACGCAACACCTCTAAGTGATATTCCTATCAATGGCACTACCTACCCAATCTGAATCCACATAACCCTCTAGGTTAATCTTCTGATTCATATCATACTTGAGCCCATACTCAACTGTATGCTTCAGGTACCTTAGAATATGTTGTGCATCAATCAGGTGAAGATGTCTCGAATCTGTTAGGAACTGGCTCAATGTGTTCACAAAAAAGAAAATATATGGCCTCATATTCGGCAAGTACATCAAGGACCCAATCATCTGACGATACATCATAGAATCAACCATCTCTGATGAAGCATCACTCAATATATTCAGGTTTGATTCCATAGGTGTGTTCATGGCCTTGCAGTCCATCATCCTAAACATCTTTAGGATCTCCACAACATACTTCCCTTGTCCCAAGGAGATTCCATCTACATTCTACCACACCTCCATTCCTAGAAAGTAGTGCATCATATCCAAGTCCTTCATCTTGAAATCGGCAAAAAATCTCCTTCTTGCAACTTTACTGAGTTCCTCTTTTCTGTCAAGAACAAGTCATAGACATATAACAGGAGTATTACTGGTCTTCTGCCTTCAACCTTGAAGTAAGGGTTGGAATCCGCTTTACTCACAGTACCATGTCAAACCTCACGATCTTCTGTAGTCACTCCCTCTGAAGTGGAGCATCATTCTCCCTTTTCCTTGCATACTCTATTTATTGAAACATTATGTACAGGAGTGACAAGTAGCTTCCTCTACTACTAATATTCTATGTAACCATATAAGGTCACTAGATACCAAGATCCTCTATCTTGAACATTTTCAAAAGTTCTTCATGTGCCCATCTGTGAGCTTTTCATCCTCTATAGGCTTTCATATTCAAACTTGTAGAAAAGGTTAAGATCTTCATCACTCTAGGTGATCTTCAAGCACCTCATATATGTGTTATCCCATGGATGTCTTCTGAGCTCGTATAAGGCCTTATTTAATTTGCACACATGAGTCTTCCTGTCATGTGTCTTAACTTATAGTGGCTACAAATGTCTCTTTGTAGTCTACGCCTTCTTTTTGTGAGAATCCTTATGCTACAAATATTTCCTTGTATCCCATGATGTTGTCATATACTGTATGATGTAGCTTATAGATACTGCATCCTAGACATCATTCTTCTTGAACTGGTACTATCCTTCCCTTTCTTCATGGATACTTCTTCATAGCTGGAAGAATCTCCATCAATGATGTCACTCAACAGTGTCACATAACTAGTGTGTATCTGAGGCCTCTTGAAGACTTGTCATACTATTCTTCATTTTGGATTATCTCTTGAACTGTCGTCACTTGTTCTTCGAAACAAGTCTCGTCCTTTTTTTCTTGTAGGTGATTGTAGACGATCTTTCCTACAAGTCAATTGCATTAGTTGCATGGTTAGAAACATTTCATAAGGCATATTCATAATGGAAAATTATTATGCATAAAGATATAATCATGCAAATTTTTTATCCAATACAACATTCATCCATATCTCACGAAAACTTTCTAGATGCCTTCCATATCTACCATGACATCATTGAGATTGTGCACTAATCCAATATGTCAACAAAGAGGTTTCATTCTATATAAGTAGAAATGGATAGTTGTATAGCACCATGAACTACTTACCCAGCACATACATATTACTAGTATATTTTCATTAATGCAAACATTATATCATGCATAACACATCAACAGAATATAAACAAATGCATAACAAAACAATATCGTGAAATGACAATTGAATACTTATCTTTGCTTGTTTTGTGGGTAGACTGCTTCTTTCAGCTTCATCATCTTCTTAATTCATAACAACACCATTTCTTATCCAAATTCTAAGATGGATAAGAGGTTCTTCAAGAATTGAGTCCTTCATATTATTCATTGCTTGAGGGATCTTCTTTGAATCGTGAGAGCTATATATTTAGTTGCTCTCATCTTCTTTTCTCTTATTATGAGTCGAGCTTCATCATGTGTGCATTCTTCCCAGATTCTGTTGAAGGTAATCACTTCCTTCTGGAACACCTTCCGCGAATGAATGAATCCCATGATCCTAGGAGGCCATTCAAGGTGGTTATCACAATTTATGCATTCTCTACTTCTTCATCCACTGCTTCAAGTTGTTCTTTGATTCGAGAGACCCTTGTAAAGTATGATTGTATGGTATTTAAATTATTCGACTGGTTTCTCAAAGTTATCTTCTGATTTATGTTCTTCCCTTCAAATAGCTTGGTCAAGGAATCAAAGATCTCTTTACGTGTCTTTAAGGAAGACACTTGTGGTATAAGGTGATCATTGATAGAATCAACAATGATCCTCTTGGCCTTGACCAAGTTCTTCTTGTGTAACTATTTATCCTCATCTCCCTTTGGAGCTGGAACCTCTCCACTTATGTAGGTGTCCAATTCATTTCCTTTAAGAATGACTGAAATACTATGCTTCCACGCTCAGAAGTTTTCATCTTCACCAAGATTGTTATCAAACTGGTATGATAGGTGATTTTGAAATGAGAACCTCAAATGTAAATATCAAAAGATTATATCTTACCAATTTGAGGTGCCCATCCTGATGCTGGATCTCGCTGATCTAGGGTTTGTCAAAGAAACCCTAATTTTCAAAACTTGGAATATTTTTAATCTCATTGGATAGAAATATGTGCCTCCTAAAGGTGAGCTGAGCAGCATACTCATTTTCCCAAAACTATTATTAGAACTGCAAAATATATGATGCCCTAGTTTTCTTCAATTTCTTCTGTAGAATTTCCTAATATTGCTTCTTTAATATATCAGAAATTAATGCTCCTCTATGTCTGAAACTTCGCATTATGGTAGAATCGGGTGAGATTTTTCCCAAGGTGACTTATTTCAAGACTGTTCATCATAGTGAACTTGTACAGACTACACTGTGTCACTGTTTGAACTTTGGGGTATGAAAAATTTACAACGAAAAGTACAATTCATTCTCTATCTGAAAAATCTTGCAAAACTTCATTTGGACCTTCATATCCCAAGAAATGGAAATTTTCCCTAGGTGTCCTATTTAGGGATGAATCTAGGGAGAGGCTGGAACCATGATTTGAAGGAATCATATCTCCTAGAATATAGAGATAATGAGGCTGGAAATTTCACATAGGGTACATTAGGAATTTATCTTTGGCTTGTAAAGGTTTCAGCTCCCAAGCCTTCTCCAATATCTATATATAGAAAATGCACCAAAATGACTAGTTTTAGTTTTTTAGGTTTTTCTAGTCTGGGGTCAAATTAGTGTTTGAATTTCACAGAGTTTTACCCAACCAAAAATTTCGATTTTGGTCTCTAAATTTTGATTTTCAGGAGGAGACAAATACTATGCTCGGATCACTCAAAAAATCTTCTTCTTTGGAAATCCCTAATTTTCCATTGTAGTGACACGTCAAAAACTGAAAATGCCCGGAATCAAATTCTACTTCGACAGAAAGATGCGCCCTTCAATGGAGAGCTAACCTAGCCTCCTTTTTCTAATGATCTATGGAGAGAGACCCAAAAATTAAGAATCCCTAGCTTTTTCATCTGCACAGTTTCTTCTTCTCAGGTTAGTTTTGATACCATGTTAGATTTTTATCATTTATTCAATATGATCTTAAGATCTTATCTGAAAAAATAACATGCACAACAATAATCACAAGAGACAAGAGGCACAAATATTTTTCCTCGGGGAAACCATAAAGGAGAAAACCCAGCAACTTCCTTAGAGATAGAATGAGAACCAATGGAAAAATTAAAACCCAAAGACAGAAATATTTTCTCTGACAACTATTCTCTCTCTCACTTGTGTGAACTCCTCTTCTCTCACTCATGCGCTACATTTGAGTGTGTGTGTGTTTCAAATAGAGAGTCTCACTCTCTATTTATACTAGTTTTCCACTTGACAATTACTTACCAAGGCTGAATTCACTAGGAGAGTCTAATAACCCTAGTACCCCTCAAATTTCGGGATTATTTCCCTGACATACAACAGAGGGTTAACCACAACTCAATTGTGCGAACTATTGCCCCGACTTACAACGGAGGGTTAACCTCAATGAATTTACATGTATTTATTATATTAATGAATCTTCGAATTGGAACATCAGGGTACAATAACATTCAATATAATATATACAAGTGAATACATTTCGAAGTTACAAATACATCAACATAGAAAAGGGGACATACACCCAAAGGAGACTGTTCCACCCAACCTTATCCTGAAGCAACCGATAATTACTTTCTTAGGACCGTTGACACTTTTCACTGAACAAATAGGATGAAGATATCCCAATATATCCCTAATAACAAACTTCTTGCAACTTAACACTCAGTAGCATACTTATCTCAATAGATCACTTTAGCTATCCCCTCATCAAATTCCTTGTGTGCCTGAATTTTCAGTTTGCAGTAGTCACAAAGTTCATTCACTTAGTAATGAGAATAAGTGGTGAGCCTCCTCCTCAATTTGATGGTATTTATATGATTTCCTAGGTATTTGGGTCAGTTTAGGAATTAAATGAGCCACCAGCTCAGTTCCCCCTCTCAAGGAACATGACCACTTTTTTAGGGATTATGCTCTTGCAACAGCTAGAAAGTGAAATGCTAGTGCTTCCACTTGTCAACCAGATTTCTACACCTACTCCTTCCTCATAGTGGGTCATTAAACACTGATTTAATTGTATCCCTTGGATAGGTGTCTCATTTATTTAATTACTAAAATAAATAATTATTCAATTACAGTCATCCTTAACCCACTTGGTCATAAAATTTACAATGAATTTAATATAAAGTTTTTCTGAAATAAATAATAAATTTTATTTTTTAGTTCTGGGTACGTTAGAAACACCACCCCTTAAGCTCAACATTGTCCTTGATGTTTCTTAAGTTATTCTAAGACTTCTTGGAATAGATCTAGATATGCCACACACATATCACTCTCCAATTCCCAGTTTACTTCATATGGATGGACATGTTTCAATTGCACCTTTACCTACATAGTGGTGCAATTTCAGAGAAAAATTTCCCTCTTGTCAAGAATACAATCTGGTTCCACCGGAAAATCTCCTTCTGGTTCTACCTAAATTACATTCCAATCAATCACATGAGTACCATCGTGTACATATTTCTTCTAAATAGAAATGTGAAAAATATTATGCATTCTAAGATTAGGTGGAAAAGCTAATTGATATGCCACTGGCCCCACTCTTTCTAATATATCAAACGGTCCGCAATATGTGGGTGCTAATTTAGCATAGCTCCCTAGTTTAAAGGATATTTTTCTGGGTTTCACCTTAACGAACACATGCTCACCTACTTGGAATTCCTTCGGAGTTCTTTTAAGGTCGGCATGACTTTTTTGTCTATCCTGACTAGTTTTCAAATTACCTTGTACCTGTTTCACTATTAGTTCTAGTTTTTTTAACATGTCAGGTCCTAACACCAATTTTTCTACTATATTACTCCATGTAATAGGAGTATTACACTTTCTACCATATAATATTTAAAAAGTACTCAGCTTTGTTGAATCTTGATAATGGTTATTATAAGAAATCTAAACTAAGTGCAAATAGTCTTCCCACTTCTTGGGATAGTCTCTAACATACATTAGCAACATATATTCTAGTAATTGATTGACTCTTTCTGTTTGTACATCTATTTGAGGATGATAAGCAGTACTGAAATTCAATTTAGTATCTGGCCATTTGAATACTGATTTCCAAAAATTACCAGTAAATTTAATATCTCCGTGAGAAATAATTACCTTTCGAATTCCATGCAAACGGAATATTTATTTCATAAAGATGTCAGCAATGTTAGCATCTTTATAAGTTGTTTTAGCAGGTATAAAGTGTACTTCCTTATTTTATCCACAACTACCATTATTGAATCATTTTGTTTCTAGTTTTTAGGTAAGCCAGTTACAAAATCAAGACTCATGACTTTCCATTTCCAATTTGGAATTGGTAATGGTTGTAAAAGACCTGCTAGTTGTTGATGTTCATCTTTAACATGCTGACATTCGATACACCTAGATAAAAATTAAACAACTTCATTTTTCATATTAGGCCAAAAATACTCTTTTCTTAACATTGTTATCATGTTTTGATACCCCAGATGTCTGGAGTAAGGACTTTTGTGCACTTCATTCAAAATAAACATTTTAACTTCCAGTATATTTGGCACATAAAGTTTGTTTTCATATAGTGTTAGACCTTTTTCATTAAAACTATAATCTGTAATCATATTTTCAGATACATTCTGAGTTACTTTTTCCTTTAAACTCTAGTATTTTAGGTCCAATTTTATTCCTTCTTCCAATTTAACCTCTAAATCAGTTTTATAACTAATAATGGTGGCTAGAAACCTTGTTACTACATTTCTGCTTTTGCATCAGCCACTTTATTTCCTTTCCCCTTAATGTGTTTGATTTCAAAATGATACTCTCTAAGGAAAGCTATCCATCTAGCTTGCCTCACATTTATATTTTGCTAATCAAACATATATTTTAGGCTTATGTTATCAGACATTCGCAAAAATATTTTACATATTAGGTGATGGCACCACATTTTTAAAGCATGCATTATGGAAGCCATCTCTAAGTCATAAGTTGTGTAGTTCTTTTCATGATTTTTTAACTTCGTTGATTCATAGGCAATTGCATGACCTTCTTGTGTCAGTGCTCCACCAAAACCTTCATTACATGCCTTAGTTCATACGATGAGATCTTTGTATGTATCTGTTGTTTTTAAAATGGTTGCATTCGTTAATAATCCTTTTAATTTATTAAAATTGTCTCCGCATTTTTTATCCTAAACAAATTTATTCCCTTTTTCTATAATGATGTTATAGGATTTGTAATTTTCGAGAATCCTTCAATAAATTTTCTGTAATAACTTGTTATTCCCATAAAGGATCGTACATCAATTATGTCTTTAAGAACAAGAAAATAAATTATGGCTTCTTTTTTTATCCAGGTCCACCGATATCCCTTCTTCGGATATTACATGCCCTAAATATTGTATCTTATCTTTATAAAATTCACATTTGCTAAACTTAGCATATAACTGAATTTATCTTAACACTTGCAGTATTATCTACAAATGTTCGTCATGTTCTTCTTTGGTTTTAAAATAAATTAATATGTCGTCTCTAAAGACGACTGCAAATTTGTCTAAATATTTACTTAGGACATTGTTCATTAAGCACGTGAAAGTTGTTGGTGCATTAGTTATCCCAAAGGGCATAACACAAATTCATAGTGCTCGTATCTACTTCTAAAAGAAGTTTTAAAGATATCTTCATCTTTAATTCGTACTTGATGATACCCAGATCTTAAATCGATCTTTGAAAATATCGTAACTCTGCTTATCGGATCAAACATATCATCAATGCAGGGTAGAGGATACCTATTCTTAATTGTCATTTTATTATGTTGATGATAGTCTATACATAGGCCTAAAGTATCATCTTTATGTTTAACAAAAGGGACCTGTTATCCCCAAGGGGATACACTTGGTCTTACATAATGTTTGTCTATCAATTCTTGTAATTGTAATTTTAATTCGTTAAGCTCCAAGATGTTCATTCTATAGGGAGCCTTCGAATTAGGTACCGCTCGTGGTACTAATTCAATTGTAAAATCCAAATCTCTCTTGGGAGGTAATCTCGGAATTTCTTATAGGAATACATCCATGAAATATTGCAAGATAAAAATATCCTCAAATCCTGGATTATATTCTTTATAAGTTTGTTCATTATTTATTATGTGTAAAACAAAGACTTTACAAACTTTTCTTACAACATTTTTCATCTGTAAGGATGAGATTTGTCTAACATATAACTTCCTAGGTATTCCTATGACTAAAATTATTTCATCTTTATTATTTAAACAAGTAAAAGTTTTCTGAAAATAATTGAAAATCACTTGGTGTTTTCCCAACCAATCCATTCCTATTAGGACACCATAATATCCTAATGGTAACACATTTAACTTGACCTCATTTTCAAACTGACTCATAAGCAAATTACAATTTTCAACATAATTGACCACTTTTATTTTAGTTCCTGTAGCTAACTGGACCAATGAGGATTTTTCAAACTTTTTTAAGATAAAATGCACTTTTCAACTATTCTAGGAAATATTTAACTTAAACTAGCACTTGGATCAATCAAGATGGAAACTGACTTGTTTTGTACCATACCTTGCACTCCCACCATGGAAGTCTGATGGTCCGTCTGTCGGTTCTTCAGAGATGCATTTATTCTGGGCATTTCATTTTCCACATCTCCAACTGTTTCATCTTCCTGGATAGTGTGTACATTTCTGAAGTTCCCTTTCTCGTTCAAACAGTACTTGGCATAATGCGGTCTTTGACATTCCCAACATTTGACATGTTCCCTTTGTTTGTTATTTTTAACAAAGTTGTTAGGCATATCCCTTAGTTTTAGTGTTGTATTCTTCTATGGTTCTTTATTAGGCATATCTCAGAGATAGAATTAGCACCAAAAGTAAAACCCAAAAACATAAATATGATCTCCCAACAACAGTAGTCTCTCTCTTGTCCCAACAACTTCTCTCTCACTCATGCGCACCACTGAGTGAGTGTGTGTGTGATAAATAGAGAGGCTCACTCTTTATTTATATTCTTTCTTTAACTTAATGTCCACTCCAACATGTCGACCTCACTTAACAATTACTTACTAGAGCCGACATCTCTAGGAGAGTCTAATAGCCCTAGTTCCCCACAACTTGTGGGGACTTTTCCCCTTCGACCAACAAGGAGGGTTATCCTTAGCACAATGGTGGGGAATATTTCCCTAACTTATAATAACTCACGTATGTTCAAATTCTCTAGGATATTCTAATAACCCTAGGGCCCCACAATTGTGGGGACTTAAACCCTTGATCAATAGGAGGGTTACCCATAATGACTTGACATGACTTGTTTACATTATAGAACCTCCCGATGGGAACATCGGGGCATGACATGAATCAATTACATTATAGATACTTCCCGAAATAAACATTGGGGTACAATACATAAGATATACAAGTGAATACATTCCAAAGTTACAATTACATCAACACTCCCTCTTAACTAGGAAGGTATTCTCTCGACNATTTGGATCATCATTGATTTCTCGTCATCTTCAAATCATCTTCATCTTCAGGTCATCTTTATCTTCAAGTCATATTCATTTGGATCTGGATCATCACTCGATCTGGATCATCATCACTAGATCTATATCATCACTCGATCTAGATCATCATTGTTGGATCATCATCACTGGATCTAGATCATCACTTGATTTGGATCATCGTTTCTGGATCATCATAACTGGATCTGTATCATCACTAGATCTGGATCATCACTGGGTTAACATCACTGATGCTATCTCATGATTCTTATGATCACAGGAATTTCTACAGATCCAACCCTTTTTCATGTTGGTTGTAGGACTAGCCTCCATGTAGGCCTTCTTCAGCACTTATATATGACCCTAAGTCAAAATGGCAAGCACTCACATCTGACCATGAGAGGAACACATCCAACACCATGTTAGAAAGGCACAACACTTACATTCACCAGCATGATAGGACACAACTACTATCATCTGTGAAAAGGCACAGCATTGACATCCATGAGCATGATCGGAAACAACTACTATCATCTATGGAAAGGTGCTACACTTACATCTGACCTTGAGTCGTCAAAACGGCACAGCAATTACATTCCCCAGCATGATAGGACACAACTACTATCAATTGTGAAAAGGCATAGCACTCACATCCATCATCTTGGTAGGACACACCTATTATCATATGTGAAAAGGAACTGCACTTACATCCAACCTTGACTCGTCAGAAAGGATCTCAGTCCCAGACTAAGGGTTCCTGGTAACTAACCAGGTGCATCCATTCAGAGAATGGAAACAACCTTTATATCTGATCAAGAGGGAACATATCCCTCAATCACATCAAAATGGACCTACACTTATATATGATCATGTGAGACTACATCCCATAATCATATCAGAATGGCCCTCAGTCCTAGACAGAGTATTCCTGGTAACTGACTAGGTACCTCCATTCAGAGAATGCCAATCCCCCTTATATCTGATCATGTAGGAACCAATCCTATAGTAACATCAGAATGGTTCAGCACTCACATCTGACATGGAAGGAACCAATCCTCTCACCATGACAGAATGGCTCAGCCCTTACATCTGACCATGGAAGGAACCAATCCTCTCACCATGACAGAATGGCTCAGCCCTTACATCTGACCATGGAAGGAACCAATCCTCTCACCATGTTAGAATGGCTCACGGACTCATCTCTTCCTCTTGGGGGAAACCCCGATCTGGAGAACACCAAGCTTCTCCTTAAAGTAATCGAACTTCACTCTGGTCATTTCTAGCATAAAATCATATTAGGGTTGATTACATTCAAGGATAACATGCAAGCTTCGCTAGGAACAATTACATCGGAGGACAACCTACAGGTCTATTTACATCTGAGCAACCTATGAGCTTCTCCAGGATTTATGCTCATATAACCTATCTCACCGACTATGCTAGAAATACCTCTTTCGATAGATCTTGATCTGGATCACATCTTGGAGCTTCACTGCTCCTCTCTACACCATACAAAAAATGTAAGTCATATCAAGAAAATCAAATAGTAGTTTTCAAAAGAAGCATACTACCTCCCAAATAGAAAGTGGCAACATATTTTTCCTCAGCTATACTCAGTTCCATGCAGGACTCCATCTTTCCAAACCAAGAGATCACACTTGATCCCATACTTAAGTAGCACCTTGAAGTGCTCTTCCTATCAATGGCACTTCCTACCGAATACGAATCCACATAACCTTCAAGGTTCATCTTCAGATTCACCTCATACTTAAGCCCATACTCAACTGTACCCTTTAGGTACCTCACTGCATGCTTTGCAACCATCAGGTGAACATGTCTCAATGTGTTCACAGCAAAGCAAATATCTGATCTTGTATTCATATCAAGGAACCAATCATCTAACAATCATAGCATCAACCGTCTCTAGTGAAGAAACACTCAATAGATTCAGGTTCGATGCCATAGGTGTGGTCATGGCCTTGCAGTCCGTCATCCTGAACATCTTCAAGATCTCTACCGCATACATCCCTTGTCCCAGGAAGATTCCATCTATATTCTGCCACACCTCCATGCCTAGAATATAGTGCATCGACACATAACAAGAGCATCACTAGTCTTCTTCCTTGAACCTTGAAGCAAAGGTTGGAATCCACTTTACTCTTAGTAAATCCTAGATTCATCAGTAATCTATCCATCCTATCATACAATGTCGAACTTCAATATCTTCTGCAGTCACTCCCTCTGTCTTTTCTACTCTATGCATTGAAACATTATGTACTGGAGTGACAAGTAGCTTCCTCTACTACTAATATTCTATGTATCCATCTAGGGTCACTGGATACCAAGATCCTCTATATTTGAAATCATTCTTCTCGCACCTATATGTGAGCTTGTCATCCTTTATCAACCTTGTAGAAAAGGTTAAGATATTTATCAAGACCCTCATGTATGTGTTATCCCATGGGTGTTGTCTAAGCTCGTACAAGGCTTTCTTTCATTTACACAGATGATTCTGCCTGTCATGTGACTTCATTTGCAGTGGCTATAAATGTCTCTTCATAGTCTATGCCTTCTTTTCATGAGAAGCCTCGTGCTACAAATCTTTCCTTGTATCCCACGATGTTTCCATCTACTGCATGATGGAACTATGAACTTCCCTTCATGTATCGATATTGCATCCTACACACCATTCTTGTTGAACTGGTCTTTCCTTTCTTCTTGGTTACTTCTTCATAGCTGGAAGGTTCTGCATTAATGATGTCACTGGATTCATCATATTATTCTTCCTCTTGAACTGTCGTCACTTGTTCTTCGAAACAAGTCTCATCCTTCTTTGCTTGTAGGTGATTTTACGTGATCTTTCCTACAAGTCAAAATGCATTACTTGTATGGTTAGAAACATTTCATAAGGTATATTCATAATGAAAAAATTCTTTTGTATCATGATATATGATTATGCAACTATTTTAGCCAATACAACATTCATCCATATCTCACGAAAACTTTCTAGATGCCTTTCATCTCTACCAGGACAACATTGAGATTGTGCACTAATCCAATATGTCAACAAAGAGGTTTCATTCTAGATAAGCAACAATGGAGAGTTGTATAGCACCATGAGCTACTTACCCATCGCAAGCATATTAGTAGTATTCAAACATTCTATCATGCATAATACATTAACTATATAAACAAATGCATAACAAACAAATATCATGAAATGACAATTGAATACTTATCTTTATTTGTTTCATGGGTAGACTCATTCTTGAGCCTTCATCTTCATCGTCTTCTTCATTCATACTAGCATCATTTCTTGTCCAAATGCTAAGATGGATAAGAGGTTCTTCAAGAGTTGAGATCTTTATATTCCTCATTGCTTGAGGGATCTTCTTTAGATGGTGAGAGATTGATCTTCAGTTGCTCCCATCTTGTCTTCTCTTATTATGCGACAAGCTTCTTCTTCTTCCCAGAGTCTGCTGAAAGTAATCACTTCCTTTTGGCACACGTTACTCACATGAATGAATCCCGTGATCATGGGAGGCCATTCAAGGTGGCTATCATCACTTCTACATTTTCCACTTCTTCTTCTACTGCTACAAGTTGTTCTTTGATTTGAGAGACCCTCGTAAATTATGACTGTATGGTCTCTGCATTCTAGATCTTCACATTCCTCAACTGTTTTCTCAAAGTCGTATTATGATTTATGTTCTTCCATTCAAATAGATTGATCAAGGAATAAAACATCTTCGGTGTCTTTAGGGAAGACACTTGTGGTACAAGTTGATCTGTGATTGAATCAACAATGATCTTCTTGGCCTTGACCAAGTTCTTCTTGTGTAAGGCTTTTAGCCTCATCTCCCTTTGGAAATGGAACCTCTCTACTCATGTAGGGGTCCAATTCATTTTCTTTAGAGAGATCATATACTTCCATGCTTGGAATTTGTCAATTTCACCAAGCTCATCATCAAGCTGATTTGATATATCGCTTTGAAATGATAACCTCAAATAAAAATATAAAAAGACTAGATCTTACCGATTTGAGGTGTCCGTCTTGGTTCCGGATCTGGATGATCTAGGGTTTGTCAGAGAAACCCTAATTTTTCAAACATGGAGTATTTCAGATCTGATTGGATAGAAATAAAGACTTCTTCAAGATGAGCTATCCAATGTACTCATTTTTTGAAAACAGTGGAGGGAAGCTCCTAGAACAGGAAGCCCTAGTTTCCCAATTTCTTTTGCAGAAATCCCTGATACTGTTTATGTGGTATTTCCAAAATTTATGCTTCTCTATGTTTGAAACTTCGTACTAAGGTATACTCACCTATCACTGTTTCAACACCATAGTTTTCATCAGAATTGGTTTCACCAATTGGGACTTATGATCATTTTCGCAAGGTGACATGTTACAGGACTGTTCATAACAGAAAAGTTGTATGGACTTCCATGTGTCACTGTTTCCTCTTCTGGATCTGAAAATTGGACCACAGAAAGTAAATTCTGTTTCCTTTCTGGAACATCTTCAAAAATGTTATTTGGACCTTTGTATCCCGAGATATAGCAATTCTCCATACGTATCCTGTTTAGGGATGAATCCTGGAAGAGGTTGAAACCCTAACTTGGAGGGATCATATCTCCTAGAATATAGAGAATATGATGTTGAATTTTGGACAAAATAGAAATCAGGATTTTATCTTCGGCCTATGAAAGTTTCCACTCCTAATATGTCTCCAATCCCAATAAATAGAGAAATTAACAAAACTTATTAGTTTTAGTATTTAGGGTTTTTCTAGCTCAGGGTCAAACTAGGGTTTGAATTTCCCGGAGTTATACCCAACCAAAAATATCCACCCAGGTTTCTAAGATTCGATTTTGATGAGGAGAGAAATCCTATGCTAGGCTCACTCAAAAATTCCTCTTTTGTAATAAGCCCTAATTTCCCGCACCAAAAACTGAAAATGCTTGGAATCAAATTCCGCTTTGACAGAAAGATGTGCCCTTCAATGGAGAGTCAGCCTAGCATACTTTTGCTGATAAATTATGGAGAAAGACCCAAAAAGTAATAATCCCTAGCTTCTGTAGCTGCACAATGTCTTCTTCTCAGGTTAGTTTTAATACCATGTTAGATTTGCATCATTCAAACTAGCATTATGATCTTAGGATCTTATCTAAGAGAATAACATGCACATCAATAAAACACAAGAGACAATGAACACAAATATTTTCCTCGGGGAAACCATAAAGGAGAAAATCCCACAACTTCCTCAGAGATAGAATCATCACCGAAACTAAAACCCAAAAACATAAATATGATCTCCCAACAACAGTAGACTCTCTCTTGTCCCAGCAACTTCTCTCTCACTCATGTGCCCCAGCGAGTGAGTGTGTGTGTGATAAATAGAGAGGCTCACTCTTTAGTTATATTCGTTCATTCACTTAATGTCCACTCCAAACCTGTCGGCCTCACTTAACAATTACTTACTAGAGCCGACATCATTAGGAGATTCTAATAACACTAGTGCCCCACAACTTGTGGGGACTTTGCCCCTTCGACCAACAAGGAGGGTTATCCTTAGCACAATGGTGGGGACTATTTCCCTGACTTACAATAACTCACCTAGGGTCAACTTCTCTAGGATAGTATAATAACCCTAGGTCCCCACAACTATGGGGACTTAAACCCTTGATCAATAGGAGGGTTACCCATAATGAAGTGACATGACTTGTTTACATTATAGAACCTCCCGATGGGAACATCGGGGCATGACATGACGCAATTACATTACAGATACTTCCCGAAATAAACATCGGGGTACAATACATAAGATATACAAGTGAATACATTCAGAAGTTACAATTACATCAACAACTTTCACTACTATCACTTATATATTTATACCTTCCCTTATGTGACCTTGCATTAACCTCTGAAGAAGATTCACTATCAGAATATTTTTCTTTCTTTCCTTTATGTTTGTAGGACATTGTTTTAGAATCAGTTTCATAAACATTTCGCTTATCCTTTCCTATATTGTGCATATTGTCTAATAACATCTGATTCATTTCCAGAATTCTTTCATTATCGTTTTTAACAATTTGTAGTTTCTCTTTTAACTCCTTAATTGTTTGTAGTAACTTTGGATTATTCAGTTCTACATAAATGTTGTTTCGATTGTTGTGCTGAGACCCATCTTCAACAATTGCTTCAACACCTTCCATTTTCCTGCAAAACATATTTTATATTTCTGTACATAAATAAATGTAAATAAAATCAATATATTTTTTTCCTTATTTTCATGCGAGTGAGATAATCAGGCCTAGTGTTTGGAAATTCACTCTGATAACACATGTAGCATCCCAAAAAAATCACAAATAAAAAAAAATAATTTACTGCATGTGACTTTAAAAGTTCCTAGGAATATTTAGAGAGATGTTAATCTTCATAATTATTCTGTCATAACAATAATGGATTTATTAACTAACTGTAATATTTATGTTCCTAAGTTATTTTTTGTGTCATTAGTAGTCTTTCTTTTATAAACTATTGTCAGAATTACGCCATGCATTTTGGTTGACATTAGTTTGTGGCAGTAACTGTCTTAAAAACGTTGTTGAAATTGTTTGTCATTTCTCTTCAGTTGGTTCTACTTCTAAACTATTAGAGGGATAATTAATGGTATTACTTATTATTTAAGACTAATGCATGTACCTTGAATTCACTTTTTACACGTGGATGAGATCACCTCGACAAACAATTTCTAAAGAACAAAATTTTAAGATATAGATCCATAAGTGATAAAGGAAGGTGGTACAAATGCTTCAGGGAACAACCTAAACTTTAACCTAGTTTTGATATTTATATACCATATATATATTTTAACAAAACAAAGGTCCTAACCTAATAACATACTAAAATCCTAAACCTTATCATGCAGGTTGAGATATAATACAAGAAAATACGATGTATCATATGCTATAAGACTCTAAGTAGTGGGAATGTTATGTAAGAATTGGAACTTTATGTTAGGAGTTATAATATGATTTGCATAATCCTTTGTGGAGAGATATACGTGGTACTAGGCCTTTACAATGATATGATGGTTTTCTTGAAAAGTAAACCAATGATGGTGATGGAAGAAGGTAAAGACAAGAAGTGAATTCATTTCCTTTTGGACCATGTGATGGAAATAAAGACTCGAGGTGGCGCCAACAAGGCATGGCGCAAAACCCTAGGGGTTTAATGCACCATGGATGAAGTGTCTATCATTTTGATGAGGTTTCATTTACTGTTCATTTTTTTCCTACTAATGCATTTTCCCTTTGGTCATTTGACCTCACTCTTCTGTTGTCTGTGAAACGAGATGGAAGAACCATAAAAATTGGTCCTCAATATCCTTTAAATATGACTAAGATTGATTCATTTGCTAAAGGAGTCTGGAATGCTTGTTTTTGTGGTGAAAGGGTGACTCTAAAATTTGAGAAGGTAACTAAATTCTCTGCACTTTCATTACTGGTTTTCTTTTTTTGCACAAGATTGTTTTAAAGGAAAACCATGGTTTAATTTCAAAAATATCATATGTATGCAAAACGATTCTCTGCAACGAGGGTGTGGGTTGGACACTAGCCAAGAAGACCTTTTAATTGGTAATAACCATGTCCTTACCTTGTGTGGATCAGTAGAACAATACTTAGCCTTAGGAGGTGTTTAGCGTTGGGGTTTCAACTCTGTGCTGGTTCATCGATGTGAAAGTGATACATTTGCTTTTGTATAATAGGAACTTATTACATTAAAGGATTTTTCCTATCCTGTGTGGAGTCATACGACTATGCCACTTTTATGAGGTTTGATGTGTCTATGTTTTGACTTCTATTAATATTGTAAACACCTTAATTTTTGTAAGACCTATGAGAGATTTCTAACTTAATTTATTTTAATGTGCGTATATCTCCAACACTCTGTTTTGGCTACGATATTTTACTTTATAGTACTCATTTTGGGATATCAAGCCACTTTCGTGGCTTTGCTACTCGTTTTAACATAAGATTTTATCTCCTTGGAAAGACTCATGAGGGTTTCAATGAACTCGTAGTTTTGTTGATAAACTAGATGTTGCGTTTTTATTATGTATTTCGTTTTGTTTAACAAAACCTCCATTTTGTTTGCAAATTGTAATGCTATTAAATGAATGGTGAATATGAGAGGCATTTTTAAATGAACTTGATAATAATAGTAGCATGCAAGGTTATTCTCATGTTCATAGTTTTTTTTATGATTATACAGTGATTAACCTAAGTGATTACACTCGTGGCATAATTTCCCTATAATGAGAGTTATTGTTTAGATCTTGCAATACTGTGGCATCCTTGTGATTGTGTAAATTTGTTTATGAGTCTTACTTATCGTTTTATCATTTGTATAATCTTTATGGCCACGAGGACTTGTTTTCGTGAATACTTTGGAGAAGAGTGTCGTAAGGCCTTTGTCAATAGATTTTGACTATTATTTAAAACTAATAGAGTATGGAGTTATGTGTCTCACTATTCTTTGTTTAATTAAAACTATAGTGACTATTCTTTGTTTAATTAAAACTATACTGGGAGATTCATGTTCTTGACACAACCATAGAGTCATTTATTAATGAGATATTATTGGTTTTAACATTTAGAAAATGTTATGTCCATGAGGCCTTTAGTTACTGTAATATCCTCTTGTATAACCCTAAATATTTTGTAATTATGAATGTATATGGTACTTGTTTTTTGGTGAGGAGCTCAAGGCCAAATCCCCACGAGTAAAACCTTGTAAGTTGTATGATTTAATTTCCTAGGTTGTAGACTTAGGAGACTTAAGACTTTGACCCAATTTTAACGATGGGAAACTGAACCACTAGGGTGAAAAGCGAATGGTTAGGGAGTTATAAATTTTGATACCATAGATCTTATATATCGACTTAATTATGGAAGTGTTAGGGATAAGGTTCATCCCTATAGGGATTCCTATAAAGGAATTCCTATTTTGCCGTAATTATCCTAGCTAAGATACTATATCCTAGTTATTTAATTCTAATATGATTAAGCCATCACAAAGGAGAATTAAAATCATATTAACCTCGACATAAAAGGTCAAGGAGTTACAAATTTTAAAAAGAACAAAGTCAAAACAACCTAAAGAAATAATTGTTAAGGGACTAGAGATCGTAGTCACCTTAAAAATAGAAAGGAAGATATCATCATATCTATATCATTATACCTCGTTAAATATTAAATTGTGATATATCATTTACCTTAACTAATATATAGTGACATATATTATACCTTGATGGTGACATATATTTGATTAACATATGGCGTTATATATATATATATATATTAAATGGTAATATACCCTTTACCTTGACTAATATATGGTGACATATACTATACCCTTGATTAATATATGGCGTTATATGTGTGTGTATCAAAGGGTGATAATGAATGACAAGTAAAATATGTTTACCTTATGGTATTGTAGCGCACTCCCATTAGTGGCGCTGTTAAAAAAATTTATATATATAAAAAATAGGGTTGTATTTAACCCAATGAAGAAGATGGGGTTTAACATAAGCGATGGGTTATTCTATTCGAAGGATCATCGAGTAGTTGGGAGAAACTAAAAATTGAAAATTAGTCAAAACCAAGTAGAGGGGACATCTGTCCACCTTGGAAAATCCTCATTGACACGTTTCCTTGGCATTGATTCCACGTGGAAGGGAATATGGTATGTTCTCTACCTTTTTCCACCCGAATAAGGACTGGGGTAATGCTTTTTCATGGTATTTATATTAGTGAAACACACTGAGATCAGGGGAAAAGGGGGAAAAAGGAAGACAGAGGAAGGAGATTGGAGTTTTGAAGGGATGCTTTGGAAGAAGATCCTTCCTCTATATTGATTTTGGTTTGGACTTTCGGGTATGAGCTATGTATGCATATAATCTGTGGCCTCATTGTTATTGTTTGAGATAGGAAATTTTTGCTTGCATTTCTCCACGTTCTCAGTTATGCCAGCGCTTTAAATAAATTTAAATACCTTTTGTTTAATATTTAATGGGGCATGCCTGATCATGGAGTATGCCGACATTTCTTCATATTTCTAAGTTGTGTCTGTGCATGAAGTAGAATGATGTTTCCATAATTATTTAATTGAAGTGTGATAAAAAAACTTTAATTTCAATGTCTACGAGCTATGCATCTTATAGGTACACCCAATGTTTGCGATTTCCTTCATTTTGTTTCAGATTTGGATATGAGGAATCTTCCTCTGATATCCTTTCAATATAGTTTGGATCCTCCCTTTCCAGCAATTGGTTCGATCGGGACTATAAACTTGACTTCCCTCTTTGTCGGTGTCTTGGTTAAAAGCTCGATATGCGTATTAATTCTTTTAATAACCTCAATTTTGTATTTTACAACAATATGAAAATGGATACTCCATAGTTGAGTTTTGATGTTTTTTTTATAGATCTATTTCCTCCACAACCAACATGTTATTTGATGGAGACCTGGAAACTCCTTAAGCCGCGTTTTAATTGGTGCTTTAGATTTTAGATCTAGAATTTTTAATCTTTGACTACGTTTTTGAATCGACACCCCATCACCAAGATTTGGTATTGTGTAGATCTGAAAATGGAGTCTTCCATTTGCGAGCTTGGTTCCTTCTTTTTTCTTAGATCTGGAATTTATAATATTTGAGAGCATCTTTACAAATACTATAAGACCTAGGGTATGAAACCCTAATGACCTATGTCGTTACTCTCAAAGCTCTTTTACTTGGTTACATCCTTCAGTCGAAGCAAGGGATGTTTGTTTATCTCTTAGAAGTCATTGGTATTTCTTACAAGTGCATTATAGTTTGTCTGAGTTGAAATTATATATGTATAATATCTATGCAAGAATAGAAATCTTCCTGTCATGAGTACCGTCAACCTAAGCCAAAATTATGATGAAATAATTCTGAGTTTTCATACATTCCTTCACCATAGGATCGAGGGCAGGCTAGAACCTTGTAGAGTCATGTCTTCAAGTTAAATACACTTTGTATTTGAGTATCTCAATGTGACAACGTAGTGTTGAAGCCATCCTTATTATTTTTAATTTATGTTATGAAAATTATCTTTCCCATGTGATATGTGTCAAGATCCTCGAAGGATAGTGAAATGCTAGATCAAGCCTTAATTTACATATGATACAGATGTAGATATTACCTTGTATCCCTCCTATGCTATCCGAAGGATTTCTAAATGGAAAATGAAGCGCTGGAAAATCATTCAGGTTATATTTGTATAGTTGTCACTATTTAAACTTGTAATATGTTCAACTAACTAGATTGAGGGTGTCTCTGTTATAGGCTATGCGTTCATTTGGGTCGTGGGAGAAGGGGAATAAGATTTCTGATTTTTTGTCTTTTATGTTATGTTTATTTGTCCCAGCATTGTGAGTAAAGGAGGGTTGGATACTTAATTTTTGTTAATAATCCTGTAAGGATACCAGAAGAATTTATTAAAATAAATTATAAAATTCCTGTCATGGCTTGATATTAGTAGTGAATAGCTTAAAAACACTCTCAGAGAGGGAGTCTATGATATTAACAGAAATAAAGTATGGCAAGAAAGTTGTTGTAGGATATAACCTTTTATTTGGATAAATATTACATGATGTGATAGTTTGGTGGACGTAACCCATGGATTGGGTCAACCACATACATTGGTATTGCTCTTATGTGCTCTTGATGTACTCTTTATCGTATGTGCTCTTGATGTGTTTTTATCTTATGTTCTCTTGATGTTCTCCTTGTGTACTTCTTTCTCCTCATAATGATGATGTAAATCATTGAGTGATTTCATATGAGTGCTTTTAATACAAAAGAAGATTGTTTATTTGGATGATGTAAATTCTTGAGTTATTTCATATGAGTGTTTCAAATACAAAAGAAGATTGTTTATTTGGATGATGTAAATCGTTGATTGTTTATTTGGATGATTCATATCATTGTTTTAAATACAAAATAATATTGTTTATTTGATGGTTATAATATGTTATACAGTCTAATGTAGAATAAAAGCTAGAGTTAATGATTAAGGTCCTTGCCTAATGTATTAAATATTATAAAAATATTAATGTTAGGAAGGATTGAAATGGTTGACTTTAATACAGTTGACTTATGGTTTCATACATAGAAAGCTTTCTCATAATTACCAGCATCCTTTCGGTGGTTGTTTTACAATGTGTTTTAGTTTTTATATTATGGAAGGTATAAGTAGTATTTTGAAAGGAAATTTTTTCTTTTACTAATTTGGGTATTTTACAAATGGTATCATAGCGGAAGTGACAACACTCAAGACTATTTTGGCTCAACATGAAGTTAGTAAATAGAAATATGCTTAAACCTAACCAATTAAATGATTTTTTTTTGGATGCATGGACACGATACAAGGGAAATAAGTTACCCAAGAGGGCCTAAAACCAAAAGTGTGTGAGTAATTATTTCATCTTGTATTAATGGTTATGTTTATGCTTACACACACAAAATGGGAGGTTGGACTATACATTAAGGAAGAATTATAGTCATTTATTAGAATTGCCTCTAGCAATATATATATATATATATGGAAATTTTAGACTCATACTAACAGATACTGTTTAAAACATAGGGAACCAAATAGATGGGTAATGAACTATGAGTGCCTTAGGAAAGGAAAATGCATAGGTTGCTAGCAATAAATGTTAAAAGCTACACAAAGGCATAAATGGTAATACTTATTACTAGAAAATAATGGAATTCATTTGTTTACTATGCTTTATGTAAAGAACTTGATGTTGTAAAATATTTACAATGAGTCCCCAAAACCCTAAGTATTGGGTAATGTAGAAATCATCAATGCTTGAGGAAAAATTTGAAGAGACCATTCATTTGTAAAGCATGTTGTAGGAATGGAAATGTTAGGCTTGGTTCAGCACTAATTATTAGTTGTTCAATGTATTGTTAAAAAAAATTCTTACACACAGAATATAATTTAAAGGTAAGTCTAAATTAAAAACTGAATTTAGGCTAAACCTAAATGCTATATTGTTACTAGTAGAAGTAGAGTGGGAAACCTAGTAAAACAATACTCCTTAGGGTATTGGGTATTCCATGTAATGGGTGATAACACAAATGTAGTATCTAATATTGAAATCAAGGGATTCGGCAAATTACGTAAAGCATCAATATGTATTCTTTTATGATTATGTTCTTTCTTTAAAAGGTGAGTTAGGTTATATGATTAACACCTTAGAAATTATTTGTAGGTATGTAAAGAGATACAATATATTGAATTATAATACATCCCATCATGTTAAAACATTATTGGCTATTTGAAACATGTTGGTTACAAGTGTGTTGTACCAACATTGAAATTCATGTGAAAAAGAGTGGGTTGATTTAGAAGAAATAGTATTATAAACCTATGGTTACCTTTAATGAACATTATTCATTATTGTTTTCTTATAAAAGTTATAAGCTGTGTGTATTCGTAGTTTGTGTCAAAGTGGGTTTTACTCAAAGTACAAGAGTCCCATTGACAAGTATATTGTTTCCTCTAAAGAAACTAATAGGCCAAAGGACTATATATCACTTGGGATTTCAACGTCTGTAACTTACCACTCATTAATCTTGTGTATAATTGGAATTTCCCTTCACTCATAACTATCCAAATATAGATGAGTAAAGATGTTTAGTTATTATTAATATTTGAAAATGATAAGTGAATGAACGTCGTAAATGTTATGTACTAACATTACAGGATTATGTCAGGAACACTACCAATCGAAATGGACTGTTACTTAATTCAGTCGCTTAAATAATGGAGTTAAACCACTCAAGAACGAGTGATGTTTTACTTATTATAATTGTCACATTTCAAGGTTTTTATGAACCACAGATTAATCGTGTATTATGTTATCTAGATACTCACATTGTAGTTTTTACCATGATTATGACCGTTGTCATGATCAACGTAAAACATGGATTATAAATTCACTCGTGTAAATAAGTTGGAGGTACAAATCATTACAACTTATGAAATGTTGGTGATGATGATTATATTACAACTAAACATGAAGTTTCATGATTATGACTATTGTAATGATCAACGTAAAACATGGATTATAAATTCACTTGTGTAAATAAGTTGGAAATTCAAATCATTACAAATTATGAAATATTGATGATGATGATTACATTAAAACTAACCGTGAAGTTGTAAATGATTCACGAAATGGGACAATGATAGTGAAATCACGTTAAGAACCAAAGTGTGTGTGTCGCATATAGTCAGCGGTCATAATTAACAGTAAATAGGAATAAGGAAAATGTATGTTGTGGGAGCAGAATGGTGTTAGGGAAATAATTGTTGTGTGAGCACATGGGTGTTAGGAAAATGAAGTGGAAAAAAAATGACGATCCAACTCTACCTTGCTAAAAGTAATTTTTACTAAACTCAAGCAAGAGACTCAGTGGAAAAGAAATTCCTGGACTCAAGCGAGGGGGGTTGAGGGGACTTGTAAAAGATTCTATGATATCAATGGCAAAACCTAGGCACAAAGGTCGACATCTGGAAGATAGGACATTGTTTGATTTCTTTGAGGAGAAAACATTTGACTAGAAATCAAAAGGGAGAGTAACCTAAAATATAGCTGTAAGTCACACAAAAATTGGTAAAAGAACTTAAGGGAGAGTTTTTTTTATCAACAAAAGCATTGGGGATGTATTTTTCATCTCCAAGATATAACAAATGGAAAATTTTGTTAAATTAATTTTCCACGTAATTAGACTATTTCATGTATTAATGTGTGAATGTGATGAAAGACTCAAGTTGGAAAAATTCCCTCAAGGGCAAGGAGGACTAGTTAGGTGTCCAAATATTGGATATAAAAGATGGCCTCCCAAGATAAGTAAATATGAATTACTTGTAAATCAATTCCCTTATTAAATAATAATAATAATAACATGTATTATGACGATAAAAATACAAAGAAAGACTAGAAGATGTTTCATAAATTGCAAATGTGGTGTTTCAAAAAAGGACCTATTGTTTATTTTTAAATTGATTTATAAACTTATGACATGTTTTACTCAATAAATTTTGGGTAGTCCAAATCTTGTTACATGAAAATACAGGGCATGAAGGAATGTTCGAAGACGATCAGAAGAGAGAAGACGAAGCACGGGAAAACATGACTCATGAGAGGAATAAAATTTGTTGAAAAACAAGAACACCAAGGATGGTGTTATTTTTAAGGGGGAAAGGATGTAATATCCTCTTGTATACCCCTAAATATTTTGTAATTATGAATGTATGTGGTAATTCTTTTCTCGTGAGGAGCTTAAGGCCAAAGCCCCACGAGTAAAACCTTTTAATTTGTATGATTTAATTTCCTAGGTTGTAGACTTAGGAGACTTAAGACTTTGACGCAATTTTCATGACGGGAAACTGAACCACTAGGGAGAAACGTGAATGGTTAGGGAGCCATAAATTTTGATATCGTAGATCTTACCTATCGACTTAATTATGGAAGTGTTAGGGATAAGGTTCGTCCATATAGGGATTCCTATAAAGGAATTCCTATTTTGCCGTAAGTATCCCAACTAAGATACTATATCTTAGTTATTTAATTCTAACATGATTAAGGCATGATAGAGGAAAATTACAATCATATTAACCTAGAAATAAAAGGTCAACGAGTTACAAAGTTTAAAAATGACAAAGAGAAAACAACCTAAGGAATTAATTGTTAAGGGACTACAAGTCGTAGTCACCTTAAAAATAGAAAGGAAGATATCATCAAATCTATATCAGTATACCTCATTTAATATTAAATGGTGATATACCATTTACCTTGACTAATATATAGTGACATATATTATACCTTCATGGTGACATATGTTTGATTAACATATGTTGTTATATATATATATGTATGATGACATATATTATACCCTTGATATATATATATATATATCAAGGGTATAATATATGTCACCATACATATATATATATATTAAATGGTGATATACCCTTTACCTTGACTAATATATGGTGATTAATATATGGCGTTATATATATATTAAAGGGTGATAATGAAGTGCCTACGCTGGTAGGCATGATAAGTAAAATATATTTACCTTATGGCATTGTAGCGCACTCCCATTAGTGGAGTTGTTAAAAAAAATTATATATACAAAAAAATAGGGTTGTATTTAACCCAACAAAGAAGATGGGGTTTAAGATAAGCGACAGGTTATTCTATCCGAAGGAGAATCGAGCACTTGTGAGAAACTAAATATTGAAACTTAGTCAAAACCAAGTAGAGGGGACATCTATCCACCTTGGAAAATCCTCATCGACGCATTTCGTCAGGCATTGATTCCACGCGGAAGGGAATATGGTATGTTAGCTACCATTTTGCACCGGAATAAGGAGTGGGGTAACAGTTTTTCATGGTATTTGTATTAGTGAAACACACTAAGATCGGGGGAAAAGGGGGAAAAATGAGGATGAAGGAAGGAGATTGGAGTTTTGAAGGAACACTTTGGAAGAATATCCTTCTGATATATTGCTTTTGGTTTTGACTTCTAGGTATGAGCTATGTCCACATATAATCCATGGTCGCATTGTTATTGTTTGAGATTTGGATTTTTTTCCTGCATTTCTCGAGTTTCTCAGTTTTTCCTACAATTTAAATAAATTGAAATACCTTTTGTTTAATATTTAATGGGGTGTACGTGATCATGGAGTATGCCAGCATTTCTTCATATTTCTAAGTTTTGTCTGCACATGAAGTAGAATGATGTTTCCAAAATTATTTAACTGAAGTGTGATAAAAAACTTTAATTTCAATGTTTACGAGCTATGGATCTTATAGGTATACCCAATGTCTACGATTTCCTTCATTTCGGTTCAAGTATGAATATGAGGAATCTTCCTGCGATATCCTTTCAATACAATTTGGATCCTCCCTTGCCGGCGATTGGTTAGATCGGGACTAGAAAATTGACTTCCCTCTTTGCCGGCGTCTTGGTTAAAAGCTCGATATGCGTTTTGATTCTTTTAATAAACCTCGATTTTTTATTGTACAACAAGATGGAAATGGATACTCCATAGTTGTGTTTTGATATTTTTTTTAATAGATCTGTTTCCTCCACATCCAACGTGTTATTTAATAGATCTGTTTCCTCCACATCCTGCATTTTGATTGGTGCTTCATATTTTAGATCTGGTATTTTTAATCTTTGACTGTGTTTTGGAACCGAAACCCCATCGCCAATATTTGGTATTGTATATATCTGGAAATGGAGTCTTCCATTTGCCAACTTGGTTCCTTATTTTTTCTTAGATCTCGAATTTATAATCTTTGACAGCACTTTTTGCAAATACTATAGGCCCCATGGTATCAAACCCTAATGACCTATGTCATTACTCTCAAAGCTATTTTACTTGCTTACGGCCTTAAGTCGAAGCAAGGGATGTTCGTTTATCTCTTAGAAGTCGTCGGTATTTCTTACAATTGCATTATAGTTTGTTTGAGTTGAAATTATATATGTATAATATCTATGGAAGAATATCAATCTCTCTGTCATGAGTACCGTCAACCTAAGCCAGAATTTTGATGAAATAATTTTGAGTTTTCATACATCCTTGCACCATAGGATCGAAGGTAGGATAGAACCCTGTAGAGTCATGTATTCAGGTTAAATACACTTTGTATTTGAGTATCTAAATGTCACAGCATAGTGTTGAACCCATCCTTTTTCTTTAATTTATGTTATGAAAATTATCTTGCCCCATGTGAAATGTGTCGAGATCCTGGAAGGATAGTGAAATGCTAGATCGGGTCTTAATTTACATATGATACGGTTGTAGATATTATCTTGTATCCCTTGTACGCTAAGCGGAAGATTTTTTAATGGAAAACGAAGTGCTGGAAAATAATTCAGGTTATATTTGTATACTTATTGTTGTACACTCAATACTTAACCTTGTAAGAGATTCAACTAACCAGATCAAGGGTGTCTCTCTTATAGACTATGTGTCCATCTGGGTCGTGGGAGAAGGCGAATAAGATTTCTTATTTTTTATCTTTTTTTATTATGTTTATTTGTCCCAAAGTTGTGATTAAAAGAGGGTTTGATACTTAATTTTTGTCAATAGTCTTGTAAGGATACCAGAAGAATTTATTAAAATATTATAAAATTCTTGTCGTAGCTTGATATTAGTAGTGAATAGCTTAAAAACACTCTTGATAGGGAGTCTATGAGAGTAACAGAAAGAAAGTATGGCAACAAAGTTGTTACAAGTTCTAACTTTTTACTTGGATAAATATTACTTGATGTGACAGTGTAGTGGATGGAACCCATGCATTGGGTCAAGCACATACATTGGTCTTGCTCTTATGTGCTCTTGATGTACTCTTTCTCTTATGTCTTTGTTGATACCTGGAACTTCGCACGCGACAACAGTAAGGGATTCTCCCCAATCAACGTTCCCAACTAGCCCATTGACTGTTTGGTATAGGGAATCCATCCGGTTTGCGGTCCGGCTACCGTAGGTCAAGTACAAAACAAAGGCTTTACCGGTTACGGCCCAGTCCACCGTGAGTTTTGCATTTTTTGACTTAATGTATAATATGCAAGTGCCTAATTAACCATGCACGGTGATAAGATGCAGAAGCAGTCACAATGTGATGCGTAGGTTCTTACCTCTCATCTTAGACTCACTAGCATCCCAATCATAGAAAACAAGAAAAATAAACTAACTACATAAACTATCCCTAGGGAGCAGAATTATCACTTGTAAGTGAGTAATACATTGTGTACATGCATTATGAAGAGTTACACTTAGCTGACACTTCTTTCAAGATACACGAACAATTACAGATATTTAAACAACGAGATAGCCGATTATTTTATGAACAACATTTATTACTCACAGTCGAACACATCCCAGAAGATACTGAAGAACATTCAACAAGAACATAGGTT
The DNA here is from genome assembly GCA_001517045.1 of Pseudotsuga menziesii. Classification (NCBI taxonomy): domain Eukaryota; kingdom Viridiplantae; phylum Streptophyta; class Pinopsida; order Pinales; family Pinaceae; genus Pseudotsuga; species Pseudotsuga menziesii. Next base: position 306,196 of record LPNX010141500.1, read on the forward strand.
CAGGAAGTTAAATACTCTAAAAGTAAATGAAACACAGCTGAAAACGAAATAGTTCCTCTTCAACATTATTCATTTAGTCGCATTGACACATTCCACATTTCGCTCCCTCGAGTAGGCAAAAGTTGCACTTTCTGACTGTAAAACGAAGTAGTTCCTCTTACAAGAAAAAGAGTTTACAAATTTTTCCTGGAAAAAAGCCCCAGTAACCTCTCACTTTCCAGTATTTAAACAAAACATTAAATCGTTTGGGTTTCCCCCAACGCATGACCTTTCGGTTTCCCCAGCGTTTCATATTCTTCTGAGTTGTCTGTATGCGCTCATGATTCTTTTACCAACAGACCAGTAGTCACGTTTGTGCCTTTAGCATTATTGACTTCATCTTCTGCTTCGAGGGCCCTTTTAGTGATCTCGTCGGTGTTGTTTCGATTTTTACCAAACTGTTCTTCTACGTCTTCACGCATCAGCTCCTTACGCACACCTGCAATTAATCGACGTGTATTATCCATTTGGGACTGTGTTATGAAACAGAGCGGCAGATTATACAAACTGAAACGACTACTCCACAAAACAAATAGCCTAGTGCACCATGGTGGAAGTCGGAAGGATACTGACATCGGAATTCAAAGGCTTGGCTCAGCCGCAACGGCGGGAAGAAAAAGACTAAGAGGCGTGATTCAAAGCTGTGGGCACGAAAACTCCTTCGGAGATCGGGTGACTTTGACGTCAGACACGAAATGGATTTATCAGCTGTAACGGCAGAAAGACAAGCGCTAAAATGATGAGAAACGCGAGCGGGAGAAAAAACCCTCAGTCCGAAATTGGACGGCTTTACGCTTCGGAGGCTAAAAGACTTTCCCAGCCGCAATGGCGGAAGGAAACTTTCAAATCGGAAACCGGAACACTTTGCACTTCGGATGCCAAACCGCTCGGGAATCCGCAACGGCGAAAGGGAAAAGATTATAGCTTCCGATCAACATAAAATGACACCCGATCAAGAAAACTTAAGTGTTCGAGAACTCAAAGTCAGTAAAGGTCAAACTGTCTCACCTCAGAGATAATGGTTTGTTCAAAGGGCAATGATCTGACGGGTTTTAGACTAGCACTCAAAATTCGATTCTGCGCCCCACAATAAAATCTTAACAAAAGCATCCCTTAACAACCGGCAGCCAACTAAACTTTAGAATCAACCAAAGTTACAGCAAGGCCAAACATTCATGAATTAGACGACATCAAAACAACTCTTAAAAGATAAGGAGGGCCCAGAAATTTAAGGAATTTTGGGAGAACAGTTGCACCTGCAACAACTGGCGATTACCTGGTGAACCTAGATCTCTAGGTGATTAATCTTTGAGTAGAAGGCTGTTTAACAACAAATGCATCTATTGAATTCTTCTAGCTATCCGGATTTCTCAAATGACATGAGTGTGTACCCTTAATCATTGATGATAGTCCAATTTGGGAGAATAGAAACCAAGATTTTCAAGTCCAGGTAACTCTGTTGAGGCCAGAGAATGAGCTTCATTATTACTTCTGTCCTCAGGTGGCTGATAGCTTTGGACACCACAGGATTGTAGCATATGGGAAACAGAAATATTTGTTTGTTCCTCATTCCCATGCCATTTTAGCACTTTTTGTACTTTCAGACTTTTGTCCCTTTTCATATGAGTCCTCCCGCATGCCTTTCTTACTGAATTTTAATTTAGGATCCTCTATCCCATAGTGTCCTTTTGTGTGAGTTGTGTACTTCAAGTTTAAGCTCACAAATGGAGAGGATCTTTCAGCAATTTAGTACTTATGATTCAGCATTTGCTTTGATGTATGATGTTTTTCATAGGAGTTCTTTGACTCTCATTTTCCTTTTGGCATTCGCTTCTTGGCATGGGATCATTTATATTTAATATACTGTTCACCTTGCTCTTTTCCGTGGGTCCTTTTGCTATCGCCCCTTTGGACATTTTAAGTGTGATGTGGAAGGAGCCTCAACATAGTACTCCAGACTCTCCAACTCTGGTTTATTTTACAGGGTTTAAGCAGGACTTCAACGCACACCGAACTTATTTGAGAAGACTGCTAAACTGGAAGAAGTTCTTTTAGCAACACACAGTCTGAAACCCAAGAATGTTTATCATTCCCAAACATTTAATGTTCTCCACACAACCAAGTTTATTTTCTTTATTGAAACCAAGAAAACTCAAAATTAAAACAAACTGGAAAACATGACTCAAAAGACAGCTAAACAACTTATTTGTATACAAACAGAAGAACTAAAGAAACTCAAGAAAAATAAGGCTTGAGAATCAAACCATTCACTGGTAAGTTCTCTTCCCACCCCTGAAGATCATGCAACTTGTAAGTGGAGGGGCCAAGCTTTGCTGCAATCTGAAAAGGGCCTACCCATAATTGCTGGAATTTAGTGTGCTTTGTTTTCTCATCATGGGGGTGATCACATTTGAGGACTAAGTTTCCTACTTCAAAGTATTTTGTTCCAGCTTTATGTTTGTCAAACCACCTCTTTACTAACTCCTGCTGCTGCTTAAAGCGTTCTCTGGCTTTAGATCTAGCCTCTTCTTCTTTCAGAAGGTTGCATATCCTCATCTGTAAAACTTCATTCTCCGACCCACTAGACTCTTGGGCTAAAATAGATGATGGAAGCATGATGTTGGGTGGAAGAATGGATTCTTTCCCATACACAAGGGTATAAGGTGACACTCCTATTGCAGACTTGGGGGTGACTCTATCGGCCCACATGGCGTTTGGTAGTGCTGAGTGCCAACTCCTTTGGTTTTCTATTACAGTCTTCTTTAGGATTCTAATCATATTTTTATTAGAGGATTCAGCCAGGCCATTTCCTTGTGGATAGTAGTTAGCAGAATAATGAAATTTTATTCCTTTATCATGAGCAAAAGCAGTTAATTTAATTGGTGAAAAGTATTTAGCATTATCAAAAACTAACGAAATTGGAACTCCAAACCTGGTCATGATATGATCTTGCAGAAAGCTGATGACTTCATCTTCATTTATCTTGCGTAGCGGGATAGCTTCGACCCAACGAGTGAAATAATCAGTTGCGGTCAGAATGTATTTGTGTTGGAGCGAAGAATTTGGTTTTATTTATCCGATAATATCCAGTCCCCATTGCTCGAATGGTTCCATGATCATCACAGGCTTTAGGGGTGTTGCTGCTTAGGCTATCTCCCACCACACCTCTCGAAGATGTCACATCTCCTGACATGTGCATGTGCATCTTTGAAGAGTGTAGGCCAATAATAACCTGCCCTGAGGATTTTGTGGGCTGTAGTGTCTCCTGAATAATGTCCCCCAGCAGGCCCGTCATGCAACTCTGTCATTACTTTCTTCACATCTTCCTTTTCTAGGCATCTGAGAAGAACCCTGTCATAATTCTTTATGAACAACACTCCTTCAACAATTTGATAAGATGCTGATTTAAGACGTAGCGCTCTTCTTTGCTTGGAATTCCAATGTTCTCGTAACAGCCCTGCCTGCAGGTAATGCACAAGGTCTCTGTACCAAGACTCGGGAGCTGTAAATAAAGGACATACATCCATTACCTGTAACTAGGCCTCATCCTCCCAAGCTTGTTCTTCATTGTTCCCACTTTTAGTCATCAGTTTGCACAACTCTTGACCTTTCACTATAGAAGCTGGATTGAATTCAAGTTCGTACTCTTGAAGAGCTGTTACCCAGTTACCCCTTCTTTCTCCTAACTCTTTCTGTATGAGAAGGGATCTTACAGCTGCATAGGGGACTATTACCTTGGTTCGATTCTTCAAAATATAAGGCCTGAATTGCTTCACTGCCTTAAATACTACGTAAGCTTGCTTATCAATGGTTGGGTAGTTCAATTCAGCCCCTTGAGGACTAGTTCTCATGAAATCTATTGGGAATTCATCCCCGCCATCTTCCTTTTGCGTAAGCACAGCTGCCAGTGAATCATCGGACGCAAATGTATACAGAATAAAGTCTTTATCAAAGTTTGGGCTTTTCAGGGAGGGTGCATGTGCAACAACAGTCTTAATTTGGCTGAAAGCGTTCTTTTCACTCTCTGTCTACTTGAACTGTGCATTTTGCTTCACCATCTGCTGCAATGGCTTGACAATTTGAGTGAAATCAGGCACGAACCTTCGAACAAAATTTATAGTTCCCATAAAAGATTGCATCCCTTTCTTATTATGGGGCAAGGGGATTTGCTCAATGGCCTTGATTCTTTCTGGGTCAATAGAAATTCCTGTCTTTGAAACTATGTGACCCAGCAACTTGCCCTTTGTGACAGCGAACACACACTTTTTAGGATTGAGGGAAATGCCATATTTTCGGCAGCGTTCAAAAATATGCTTTAAGTGAAACGCGTGCTCTTCTCTTTTCTTCGAGAATATTGTAATGTCATCAAGGTACACTACAGCACTTCAGCTAATCAATCCACGAAAAGCTATGTCCATACCCCTTTGAAACGTTGCTCTAGCATTTATCAGCCCAAAGGGCGTTCTTCTGTAGGAAGAGGTTCCCCATTTGGTTCTGAACGTTGTCTTCAATCTATCTTCTTCGGCTACCAATACTTGATTATAGCCATAGAAACCATCTAATAATGAAAACAATTTAGAACCAAAGACCATTTGCAGCAATTTATCCATGGGCGGCACAGGGTAGTTATCCTTATCGGAAGCGCGATTCAAGTTCCTAAAATCCACGCAGAGCCTGATTTCTCCCGACTTTTTTCTTACTGGTACCAGATTTGATACCCACTCAGAGTGTCTGACTTTGAAGATGATTCTAGCATCCAATAATTTCTTCACTTCACTCTGAATCAATAACTCCAATTTTTGGATGCATTTTTCTTAATTGTTGTTGATATGGCTTGAGACCTGCTTTAATGGGAACGACATGTTTGATGATGCTGGTGTCATATGATTTCAAATCTTCGTATGTCCATGCGAAAACATATTTATATTGTTTAAACATATTGATGAATCTATCTTTTTCTGCAGGCGAACAACACTTGCAGAGATTTACAAATTTGGGATTCGTCTCAGTCCCTAAATTTATCAGCTCGAACTGTAGCGATGAGCTGTGGGTCTTCACGTTGGCTGGTCTTCTGAACTTTTCATTTAAGTCGAACATTTTTTCCAACGTTCTGACACCTTTAGAAATAATTTTTTCATGTTTCATCTCGGCGTGATGCTCTTCATCGTTTATGATCACTCCTTTAAACACCTCGCCATTCGTCAAACATTATATGATTTGCTGATCATCGTCGAACACTCGCAAGTTGGTGATCATATCCGGTACTGAAGGCCTGAAAAGCAGTTCGACAGAACATCTATTATTAGTGGGTACGAGTCTAGCGGCTGATGTGGCCAACAAATCAGCAACTGCATTTTTAATTCTTGGAATTGAAATAATGTTGAATGCATTAAAACATTTAAGCAAATCCCATACCTCGTTTTGGTAAGCCTTTAAGTGAGGAGAAACATAATGTATCTGATTCTGGATTTGTTTCACAATAATTTCAGAATCTCCAAAAAAATTTAAATTACTTACCTTTAACTCAATCGCTTTCTTCAGTCCCTACACCAACGCTTCGTACTCAGCTGTATTATTAGTACATTCAAACTCTAATCTACAGGAAAGAAAATATTTATTCTTCTGTGGGTCGATTAGGACACAGCCAGCCCCTGACCCTTCTAATGTCTTAGAGCCATCAAAAAATAGAATCCAAAAATCACTAACTACTGAATGTGAATCTATTCCTACTGCTAAGTCTACTATTTTACAGTCAATCTCATCAGCCTGTGAGAAGCGAAGGAGATCAGGCTGGGTGTCAGATGTGTTGCTGGCACTAGTGGAAAATGAGAGATTAGTGACCAAAAAAATGACCAAAATCTGCATATCAATGACCACTTTTGGTTTGGCGATCGCTGGTGGCTAATTTGCGGTCTTTTATTACATGACCAAAATTGGTCATTTTTATTTTGGTCATTTATAGCTTGTGAGTTGGTCATTAATTTGGTCATATATTTGGTCATTTATAGCTTGTCGGTTGGTCATTAATTTGTTCATATATTTGGTCATTAATTTGGTCATATATTTGAATCAATGACCAAATATATGACCACATTTGTGACCAAATTAATGATCACATGACAAGCTAGAATATGACCAAATTTGGTCGCGTAATAAAAGACCATAAATTAGCCACCAAAACTAGTTTTTGGTCATTGATATGCGAATTTTGGTCATTTGTATTTCATTGTTTGGTCACGTATCTCTCAATTATTGGTCATTTTATTTGCGAATTTTGGTCATTAATCTCATTTATCGGTCACTAATTTAGTCATTTTTAGTCGCTTTATGTATGGTCATTATATTTTAGTAGTTTGAATGGTGTCCATTATTAATCAATATAAATTTTTAATATGATATTATGTTTAAATTAAAAAAAAAGAATCATACATTTATTCTCATCTAATACACATGCGAATTATGCAGTCACATTATAATTAATTACAACACTTGTAAATAAAATATAATACACATGTAAATCATGTAATGTCATATTAATTAGTTTTAAGAGGAAAAAATACCAGTCTTTGTTATTCAAAAGACATCATTTACATAGCATCAAATGTCTGAGCATAATCGGCAATCAGAGCATCACAAAATAACAACT